>JAHZMU010001187.1:0-12684 GCA_027743725.1 Rambutsinella grinnellia | reverse complement strand
TAGAAAACAAAATTAATAATGACGGGAATGACAGTGAAATGAATTATTAATCATAATCACGTACTGTAGTAAAAATTTAAATGGAAAAGTGAGAGAAATTGCACTTTTGAATTTGAAACTTTCAAGATGCCCACTGTCCACTGTTTCGGGCTTTTCTCTCTGATAATGGAGTGACCCTCTTATTTTTATTGTCCGAACGAATGTGGCTTCTGTGTAAAATGTAAACAGAGCGAAAACATGTGGAATTTGAAACTTTCTCTGTGAACAAAAAGTAGCCTTGATTTGGCAAAATGCAAATTTGCTAATAAAAATAATATGTATGAAAATGAATATATTTTAAATGGATGGCAGTCATAAAATCACACATAAACTTTCCTTCTGTCACAGCTACATGTTATGTTATCTTGAAAGTAGCGTTAGGTCCTTCCTTCCGTCTTCTCAGCGTCTTATTACAAATTGTAAAGTTCAGATTTTATATGAGATACTGGTTAGAATATTCCCACTAGAGTTGCGAGAAAAATAACACGTAAATCTAAAGTTGGTTAGCGAATCCTGTTAAAATATTTATATTGTTGACGCAATATTCAAATAGCTTGATGCATGAAGTGTTAGCTTTAACTACTTTGCGGTTTTGTTTTGCATAAATTAATCGCAATGTTGGTTGCAAATATGGTTGTGGTCGTATGATTGCAGATATTTTGAAAAGCAATTGCAATTTTTACAACTGAATCAAGCATTATAAAATTCGGGTGGATAAAAACTTTCAATAGAGCCATAAAGAAGATTATCACGATTTTCAAGGGATGCGTAGAATTTAAATTTCTTTATTGATGCCAATTTGGGTGTGAATCGTATCATTTCCCTATCTGCCTTATTTTGCAAGATTGCTAATTTTTATTTTTTGTTTTACGACTTTATAGGTCAGAACTGGAAGCGCAGTATGCAAAAGGACTATCAAAACTTTCAGCTAAATTGTTGAAAGCATCAAAGGAAGCCACTGGCTCCGTTGCTCATGCATGGCAAGCTGTTGCTGTACAGATCGACACTCAAGCCGAACTTCACAGGTAAGAATATTCTAATGGATTATTTTAAACTATAGATTTTGGCTCATTAAAATGATAAATGTGATATGCATCGGTATTTATCTTTTAATCGAAAGCATCTTGAAAGATTCCTGTGCGTAGCAAAGTAAAAGTAAAATTGAATTGAAAACAAATTTGTTTGATTTTTGAAGTTAGTTTATTTTTACAATTCTGAAAGGATTTTAGCGTTACTTTTACTATCTAAAAGCATTTTATGAGTGGATTTGAACAAAAAGGCTTTGTTTTGCTCTTTTACTGCAGATTTTCTATTCATTCATGTTTAAAATGGTTAACTGTTCAGTTACGAGTTGCTTATGAGGGGAGTGTACTTGACGATTTCAAATAGTTTGAATTAGCACAAGGCATAAACTTTGATTGCGGACTAAGCATGCTTTTTTACCGAGGCAATTCATTTACGTAAAGATTTAAGCGAAGATGAAGAAAGAAAACGTTACGAAAATTATGAGATTCGTATTCATTCAGTAAAAATGATTTTGTGATGAGTGTGGGTTCGATACGTTTTTTTACATTTTCGACAAAATCACTCACTTCCGCCTTTGTCGCTGGGAGGGATAAAATTGATGTTTTAGGTGGTGTCTTTAAAGCCTTCTTTAACTTGCGTAACAAGATGAGCTCCTTATTATTTCTTTGTAGGCAATTACACTTTTGAATGAATCTTTGTATTCTCTTCTGTGTCTATCCTACGTAAAGATTGTCGTGAAATGAGAATTGCACAGGAAATGAGAAATTGCTTACGTAGTAAAAATATTATGCTTTATTATATGGAATAATCCACTTGTTCTTTTGCGGAGGTGGAAATGAATTATCATGTGTAATTCGCATAATTAGTGGAGTAATTATGTAAAAAGAGTTGAACCTTTTGAGTCCTGACAATATGAAGCCTGAAGCTTGAAAAGGAAGTTTGACATGGAAAGAAAAGTAAATGTTTAAAAACCGTATTTAGAATGCGAAAAATTAAAATTGTAATACTCCATCTTGTCATCCACGACTTTGTCTTAATTATGCATTGTCTTAAGTCTGCTTTTCCGTTGGGATAATTTATGTTGTATTTCCGTTGCGCAATTAAATAATGGAGTGGGAGGTGTAAACATTTTCTCAAGAAGTCTTCAAATGACTTTCACCAATTTGCATTTGAAGTTGGCTTATGCGTGTTGTTTTGAAGGTTGCTAATACTATTTTAAACAAAGGTCACTACTCTGCTGGTCAAGTTAATGCGAATAGAAAAAGAGCTTGTATTTCGAGCACTGACATTTAAGCGTAGGAGTAAAACTGATTATCTTGTCGATGAGATATCCAATCCCTTTTAAAAACTCACATGTCATTTTCTTCGAACTGAATATTTTCAACTTATAAAATGCCAAAGCTTCACCCTCTTGTTCGACCATCAGCAATGTGAATAATTTCAAGGCGACTTTGTCAATATTTTAAAATTTGTTTTGAAGTGGCAATGATCCCATATCTCAAGTTTAACCTTTCAGGGTATAGCCCGTGTTGTGGGAAATTTTTGTGTGGATTTTTTTCGATAGCGTGATCAAAATCATAAATATTTTTCTGGTGATTATGAGATACTTCCCATTTGTTATATTGTTCATTGCTCCTTATGAATATGAAAGATGTGAAGAAAACGCCATCGCGGAACTTTTTAAAGGTCATAAAAATACAGTTTTGTCCTACCACTATCAATTCCGTCATGGTTGAAGTTGGTTTGAGAAAAAATTAGGCTTCCTTTTCATAAACCATCGTAGTCATCATGATTTTCGATCATGGTCACAATGAGGGTGACTGTAGGCGGATTGTTTTCTTGTTTCGCTGAAAGCCACCATAATAGCGGTGTGCAACACTCTATTTCAAACTTAAGAAACCCGGATAAGAACGATTAAAATGCAGAAATTTACGATGACTCTGCAGAAATAACTTGTTTCGAAATGAAGGAACAAAAGATTTTTGTTTGAGCTGAGAAAAACGTAATTTTGGAAATACAAAAGTAAGTCTGAAATGGCAGGTCAACCCACACACTTAGCCGAATAAGGGATGCGTGTAATTTTTTAGAAGAAAAAGGCAAAGTTCTGCAATGTAACACGTTGTATATTTTTAAATGCCATTAATTCCTGAGTCATGGAAGTTCTTAGATGTGGAGGAGGATAATGTTGAAATGATGAAATGCACTTTTTGTTAAATTTAGAAATAACCAGTCTTGCATTTCTAATCATACTTTGAAAACGATTTTGGGAGAGAAAAGTGATATTATTTATGCTTGTGGGGAAATTTAAATGATTTATTACTTAACATTTTCTCCCTTGTTTGACAGTAGATAAACAGCTTAGAGCATAACCAGCATTTTGAACTTTTTGAACTGCATTTATGGTTATTTGTTAAGTGAGCATGCACATTTTAACTATTTGTGGCCAACATCCAAAGAAAGTTGTTTGCATTTGCACATTTTCTCCCACTATCATTGTCATTAAATTGATTTGACAGTTTCAAAATAGCAACAGGTTAAAAATGATGTGGTTATGTTGATGTTGCTTGATTCAGAGTGATTTTTGGCATTAACGAATGCGAGAGGTATGTGACTATTAATTCTCAATCGAAAATGGAAAGTTATTGATGTTGTGTAATGAGAGTGATTTGTTGTCAAATGTTTTGCGGCGAGAGCATAAATAATTGCAACCATTCAGTATTCAGACCTTTCTATTTCCTTGTCAAGGACCTACCAAAGATGGAATGAAAGAAAGTAATAAAATGTTTACTGTTTAATTCAGAACCAATATATTTTGTTTCTGATGAAAATAGACTAGGACAAGATAAAAAAGATTCAAATGAAATAGATTTAATAATATTTTTTCGACAAATTATAGTCATTTCAATTCACACTTCACATCATATCATTAAACATGATGATATCAATCAAAATGATGCGCCCATATTTTTCTAGCAAATACATTGTTTCCGTAACCTGATATTTTCATCGTAGAAAAGTGGCAAGTAGAGCACATCTAAAGAATTTCATTAGTTAAGGGGCATAACTGAAATAATTAGAGAAGCTATTTCGATCGGAGAGTATTGGGGGCAATGATAATCCTAAAATTTTATGTTGCGGGTGTTGCAAAACTCTTTTCATCTCGTTCGTGATCCCTTTTACCTTCTTTTCTTAATCGGTTTAAACTCTGCAGTAGCAATGGAATTTTTTATGCAAGACTTTATAAAGTGCAAAAGTATTTCAAGTTTTGTAGAATTCTTACTAGCCATTTAACACGCTCGTCCCTAATCCACTTATTTAATTGAAATAATCATCTTCACTTGTTTACTCGTACACGCGTACAAGTTGTTAGCATAAAAGTTAATGAAATAAGTTGATTCATTAATAGCAGTCAATTTGTTCATGAGCATCTCCGTCTTTTCAACAAAAGGATTTATATAAAAATGCAATTTAGAAATTAAAAATTACTTTTGTCTTGTGTAAGAAGCGCGCTTGCACCAACCAAAATATTTTGCTTTTGCAAAGACGCCAATACCGTTGTCTTTAAATTAAAAATGAACTTCATATTTCATAAATTTAAATGTGAAGGGTGCGCAGTGGAATGTCTACTTTGCACACAAGTGCGAAATATTTAATTTATAAAAATAAACAGCATAAAATACGAGCTTTTTATTACGATTTCATCTGTTTTCTTGGTTGAAGAGTTCTTAGTGCAATTCGCTGGTGAAGGACGATTCGAGAGATTTTAATTGCAATGAATCTGTCAAGACTTTTGCTTCACTTCTTGGCGCTTCTTAACCTTGGGACAACCTTTATGTAATACCCACACTACTATTACTTTGCTTTTTATGATTAATGAAATGAAACTTGTGTGAAAATCTAGTATATTCACCAAGCCATGTTACAAAAGTGGCTACGTAATAAAATGCTACAATTAGTACATTTTTTGCTAATTCTTTGCTTTATTTCTACCCATTTCAAGTTAGCAGCAGGTAGTTTAGTAGTTTGTTGAAAAAAGCTTGTTAAAATCATAACTTACATGCAGATATGGATAAAGACACTGCCTTGTCCTCCACCTCCACACTTGTTTAGCAAAAAATAAATGTGGATGAAATGGAGAGGAAAATATGAGTTTGAGATTGCATTTGATTCTTGTTTTCCCATCTATGGGAATATTCCATAGAATGGGATATACCATTTTAGTTCTGAAGATAATTGCATAAAGGCATTTCGTTGGAAGTATGAAATAATAAATGAACTTTGCATAACAAACAAACGAGGAAAGAGTAGAGAGAAACAGATTTCAGGAATGATAGAATGTAAAAATGTTTTTGTTTCAATATGACCTGCGGAAATCTAGCTGCAACTTTTAGACTGAATTTAAAATTCTTATCACGTCCAGTTCTTTCTGTCAGCATCGGCAAATCAAACGATATTATTGTTAACTTTTGAAAATTTGTGCGTTGGTGTTGTCTCTGATAAATATGTAGGTGTAGTTTATTGAAACTTCCTTCTTATCTAATCAAGCAATAGTTTAAGGTTAAGATTACGGTACATGAAGGTCATTTTGTAAGAAAAATGCCGCTTGCTGAGTAGCAATAGAACATATGCCCTCTGAAACAACCAAATAGGTAATGCAAAAAACTGAATCAAAAGTCGAGAAAAAATAGTGTGGGGTGGAACGCATTATGTCTTGTGTGCTTATCATATAATAGAATCGATTCCTGTCCTGAAAATTTATGACAAGGTTCCCTCTAATTTGATAGTCTTCATCAGATAAGGACTATTCTCACTAAGCAGTTAAATAAGCCACTGTTTAAATTAAACTTGGCGTAATGAAATGGATACGTTTTTAAAATTGGACTGAGACCCAGCCTAAAATGAATGTCTTTTTCCTTGTAAGTTTGTTAAACATTTTCTCAATTTTACCCTTTTTGGCATGATATGTACGAGGGCCGACAATACCTGCAATTAACGGTGTCATTGACACGTCTTCGAGTAAAAAGAAAAAAGCGAATCAAACAATGTCATAAAAGTTACTCGCTCACTAACTTAAATATTTGACAAAGCCTTCACCGATTATAAATGGCAGTGGTGGCAAATTGATCAACTCCTTTTAACAAATTCAAATAAATCGAGCTAGTACGAGTAAAACACTAGAATTCAATTAATATTATAGTTTACTTTTGCTTTTTTGCTGTAGAAGTAAATGGACATAATAATTCTGTTAAAAAAATGAGAAACTTGGCCTAACTCAAGCCCAAAAGAGTTCATTGTTCATGGCACAGTTAAACTATGAATGCCACACATATCGTATAGATTTTTATACAATTTCAATGTTTTAATCCCTAATTACATTTGTTTGACGTATGTAGAAAAATAAAATCTGCTAATGTACGAAACGAATCAAAATGCGAAATAAACGCAGTAAAAAATAAAATGTTTTACTAGGTCAATAGTGGAATGAAGGGTGTGAAAAAACTTTTGATTTTAATTTTTAGAGAAAAAATGTAGTTTATAGAAAGCAAAAGGAAAATGTTTATCTCGGGATAGATTTTGTGGGAAATCCGGAGTGCGTAGGACTTGAAATGATATTCATGTTGTCTTTTCCTGACATACTTTTCGCTTAGTTTTATGGTGATGGATGAGAGCGTGGAAGTGTAGAAAGATTATTTTATCATTTTGATATTATTAGGTTAACCCATTAAAAATTTTGAACTTTTACTTGTGACACTTTTTTATTTTTAAAATTTAATTGATCATCGTACTGATAATTTCTTTAAGGAAATCCGGAAGTAAAAGAATTAGTTCAGATTGTCAAAATATGCAGCACTTTTGGGAAATGAATAAAGAAATAATCTAATCAACACTAGTTTATTCAGATTTCCCTTTTCAGATAGTGCTTGTTTACCTATCAACAAGTCGGAATCAATGAAGATAAAATAATAGGGATTGGCGTGCGCTATGCCAAACAAGTGCTAACTTGTTTGCTTTGCTTTCAATTTTATTTTTGGGTATTGGGCGTGATTGATTTGATTGAAAATAATCTGATACAAGCTAATTTGAAAGGATCACTTTTTGCGGAAGGCTGATAAGTAGGTACCTTAAGTTGCGAATTCTTTCGAAAAACAAGAAGGACCAGAGCACAGCTCATTAGTGAGATTTTCACTGCTAATAAAAATAGATAATTTATCGCCTTATGAATCACTACTTTGACTTGTTTGCCAAATGTAAACATTGAAGAAAATTGGCAGAATTTAAAAATTTGTTCTTCCTGCTAGTCCTACCACGGCTAAGTCATAATATTTTGCTTTCTTTGGAAATTAATTACTTCAGATGAGCAACAGCAGTTTTGTAAAAATAGCCAAATAGCCCATTATTAATTTATATAAATGGCTGGTGATAATGGACTTGTTTGCAATAATTATCTTAATGTTAATCGCGAATATTAATTGAACATTAAATAATGATATGAAATGATATAATCATGATCATGCTTGAATGAGGTGTGCAAGTTGCAAGTGATTTTGCCACACTGCTCCTAGCACAAGTCGGTACAATAAATTTCATATTCACTGTTTGGTGGTCAGTGCTCGATAAGCATAAAATATTTAATCGCGATTTCACTCGCTACTACTCATTATAATAATTATTGAAGTTTTAAATCTGCCATTAAACTTTTATGACTAGCAACTCTAGATAAGAATTGGAATAGGCGAGTAGGTTTCAAGCAAATATTTATGTTTACACTTGCAATGCAAATTGAAGAAACGGCATCGTTTAAAAAGAAAAAATAAATGGATTAGCATTTCCGATTCATAGAACGGTAGCTTTCGCTTTAATGATAATTGCCTTTGAAAAGCGAGGCGTGCAGAGGTGGTCAGTTTTGTTTAATTTTTATTGATTTCTATCATTCCTTGCCAAGATCACAAGGTCGAGGCCGATGGGACAGTGCCCGAGGCGATATTTAAACTTGATTATATCAAGTCCTAGTTCAAGAATTGAAATATTTTTTAGATTTTTAAGCGTCTTGAAAGATCTGTATGATAAAATCTGCTACGGCAGTCCTTCAAAACGCATATTATGATGGTGCCTTGACATAAATGACAAAGCACAACATATAATCTTTTACGAATTATGATTTGAAAATTACTTTGCATGACATCCACAAAAGCACGGATGAGAAATACTTTATATTAAACTAATGCTGTTACAAGGCAGTTTTAACAAAAGTGACGGATGAGAATACAAACCTGTTTCGGCTATTCTCCTGACCTATAAAAATATTGAAATGCTTTCCTTAGAAAAGAAATCTTTAATATTTGTCGTTTAAAATTACTAGTATGAGACTTATAGTACTGATGTTTAATTTATTTAACAACTTATTTTTTTGCCACCAGACAATGGTCAACCGCTCTAGCGGAGGAGGTAGCAAGGCCATTACGGAGTTCGTTGGAGACGCAGCACAAGATCCGCAAATCTGTTGAAGTGCTGGTTGAGAAAACGACGAGAAACTTGGCGGAATGGAGAACGGCAGAGTCAAAGGTAAGAAAAGGATGAAATTATGAGTGATGCGGTGTGAAGTAAATCTCTTACCCAATCTAATAGCGAGATAATTACTGCCTTTTACACTGTTATTGTTAAACCGGCAGTATTTAAAGCGATTAGCTAAGGAGGAATCATTATTGCGGTATGATGATGAGAAGGCTATTTAGCCCTTGAAGAATAACGGCTGTGACCAGAGACATGATTTGTTTTACTCTGATTTGAAATTCGCTTCGGAGAAATGTGAAAATTCGTTTGTGAGAAAAAAAAAAGAAAAGTGATCCGTTACAAGCTATTTAAAATTAGATGACTTCCTTCAAATGCCGTCAGATTAGCTACCGGTTTTTATTCATAAAAGAAAATGGACTATTCAGTAACAGAAAAATACAATAAAAAGATACATTTCATGTTACAAACAAAAAATGACGTTACATGACAGAACGCAGTAACGGAATGGCCGTGTAATTACGCTTTTATTGCTTGGAATCTCAACCTGAGAGGAAGCATTAGTGTTTGTATAGTGGTGTTGATGACTACTCAGTTTCAGAAAACCATGATGTGATTTATGAGCATGAGATAATTAAAGCCTATATTTTTATGCGCAGGCCAAGCGTCAATGTTTTTCGAGCTCGAAAGAGTTCGAAAAATTACAGGAGAGCTCAGCGGTCATCGCAAACAATAATTTGAACGCTGCCAACTCATCCGGAGGAAATAACGCTGGCTCCGGTACTGGTGCTAATGTTAGCCCGCCTGCAAACAACTTGGGTGGGAGTAACTTGGCTTTGGCAGAAGGTCGTACGAGATCAAGACTTTTGGTGCCTCCTATGGATAAGGATCCCATGAAGGTAAATAAATATTTGATTAGTGCGGTAGACAGTAAATGGCAGTGAAATACCCTCTTCTGTTGTAATGTGACAATGCCCTCATTTCCGGTGAAATTGGTCTATATTTCCAGATCTTTGAATGAGATAAGCATTTTATGCCTTATACCAAGTGGTAGTGTAGCTAACATTAGGATGAGCTGTCATGTAGTTAGGGATTATTATAAGCACGGATTTTTCATGCGCTTCATTGTTGCGCAAGTATTTCCTATCACGCCATGACTAAGATCAGTATTTGGTGTGAACATTTAGACGTGCGAAGCAGCCACTGGATGCTAATTAGATTGTAGGGAATTTTATATATTTTATGGTTTATTCATAAAATTGAAACCAACAATGAGCGTGATATATGTGAGCGAAGTACTGCCATGATCGCTGAGGCGTGTCACTGTCAAAGACCGGAAAACATTATGTAATTCAACAGAGTATTAAAATGGGAATGATGGCTGATGCTGTTATTATGCAATCAAGTGGTTTTGGGATTTTGGAGCTGTAAATTATATTAAAATGGGATTCTCTTTGAATTTTAAATTTGCAGCAAGAAGCAAAGAGACGAAAAGCTGAGGAGGCTGTGAGAAGAGCAGATATTGAGTATTACAGTGAGTTTTTTATTTATTTATTGTAGTAACTGATGTGGAACCTAACTTTTATGAATATTTTCTGTTCACAGCATTTTGTGTACGTTCCGAAAGAGCCAGGTAAAAAGTTGAATATTATGGATGTACTTTGAATGAAATGACCAAGAAATTAAAATGAAATGTAAAATGTTTTTTGGCAGATTGGAATGGGAAAGCGCAATCCGAAATGGGAGCACTTGTCTACGGACCTTGGAAGAAGAAAAGCTTTCACTGCTTCGCGACTTGGCAGTAAAATACTACCAGTTTCTGAATGAACTCGCACCCCGTCAAGTTCAAAGTGTGGAGAGTCTGGAGGAGCCTGTGAAGAAATGTAGCATTAGTCAAGATATGCATGCCATAGTCGACATTAGAAGACATGCGGGAGCTGAGCAACTGTTGCCCGATTTTTAGTAATTCTAATAATTTCTACATTTTCTGTCATGATTTTAATGCAAAAGTTTTAAAATAATACAATGCATATCTTATCTGTTTTTTTAAAGCGCGGAGGACACGTCAAATCTCATGAAACGAGAGAGGAGACAAGAGGTAAAAATTATTTCATAATTATTTACAAGTTGTAAATATTATCTAATCGTAAAATTATAGTTTTATTTGGTGCGTTATCTAATTACAATATTTTTATAAATGTATGCAAAGAAATTCACACAATGATTAACCCATTGGTTATTGTTTTGTTTTGTAGGCACTGCAAAAGTTTGTGTATTTGGTCAATCAAGATTTGGAGCGTGAGAAGAAGGGAGCAGTGGGGATTGAGACTTTGGCTAAAGCTATTGCTGAAGCCCCAAAGATTGACAATGCCCATCATGATATTTCCGATAAACTATACTATGTAAGTTATCGCATGATAAATTCTATGAAATATTGCATAACACGACAGATTAATTGCGTCACAAAATTAAACGTTTTGTTTAATTACTTGGGATCCGCAAGTTTATTTTGCTTCATAATTAATGACTAATCAAATGTGTGAATTATTACACAATTCAAACTTCCTGAAAATTATTTGTTTGACTTTGTAAAGCAATTAGTAGGGTTGATTGGATTGACAATTTTAAATTAATTGTGTGAAAATTTAATTAGCGTCAAATGAAACATTATAATGATAACGCGTGATTCACAGGTAAAATCAATGCTGATATACTTGGAGGGAACTCGTTGTAAAGTGGACAATGCACTCGCAGATATTGAAGGTCGTCAGCGGGCTAGTAATCCAATCACTCAATATATGCGACATCAAAGGGATAAGCAGGGATTCCCACAGACGATTCTAAAGGTTAGGATTTTTATAATTAGCTCAACCTTTATAGAAAGGAATGCTTTAATTTGCAATAATGGATTGAATGTAATTGTGATTGTGATTGTGAAATGTGATTGAATTTTAGGTGCCTTCATGGGCTAAAGATGAATGTTTGATATTCTTTACGGGTGGTGCGGTTTCAGCTGGAAGTAATTCTCCAGACTGGAACGATAGGGGAAATGGGGATGGAACTTCTGGTCAGCATGAAACTGACTATGGTGAGAATTCTAGTGAGAATTTATGATTTAAACAAAAATCGACAATTTATATTTTATCTTTTTCTCCAGATGAATTTTCCAGTCAAGATAGCGGCTGTGATCATAATACAGATAGTGGAGAGGACTCAAATTCCAACAAGGCAGCAGCAGCAGTCATTAGTGCCCCTTCTATCGGCAGGTGTCGAGCCATATATGATTATGATGCAAATTTATTTGATGAGTTGACAATTCGAACTGGTATGTACGAAAATTAATTGGAATCTTGTGTTATTTTAATTCATATATTGGTCATTTAATAATTATAATCAATTTTTACTTGATTTTCAATCACTGCCACTGAATCGACCACTTCAGCCGACTGAAAAGCTAATAGCTTGCGCAATCTCGATAAAGAATAAATTGTAAAAAATTAATTAGATTTACGAGAATGAAAATGAGTAACAGAAGCGGTAATTTAATTTTGTTGATAGTGATTGATTGCTATAATTATTTTTTAATTGTACAACGATTTGGATAAAAGTAAAAATATTTTGGAATTTTCATAACCTTACTAACTCCTCTTGGACGCGATTAACTGTAACTGGATAGGATAATAATGAATTGTAAATAGTTTAGGATAAAAATTGAGTATAAAATTGTTGTTATTGTGAGGCAGGTACACCCTGACTAAAACAATTTAATTGACTGTGAACTTCAAACACATAACGGTTCAAGTCTTCAGCTCTGCTTGCAAATTAAATATCCTAAAATTAATACCGTATAACATTTAGTCATTAACGATAATGTTTAAAAATATTGAATAACTAATATTGAGATATCCCCTAAAAAACTGAGTTGGTCTGTCCAGCTATTTTTTGTAAAAAATAAATACGTTTTGTTGAAAATTGGAAAAAATGGTGTGGCTCCTACGTTGATTCCTCTTTATGCTTTTTGAGTCGATCTGGATTCTCCTTTACTGCGCTCATTAAGATAGTCTGTGGCTTTTTGGGCAGTTTTTCGAATTTTGTTCCGTGTTCATCATC
>JAHZMU010001186.1:0-11215 GCA_027743725.1 Rambutsinella grinnellia | reverse complement strand
AATTATTCATATTTACAATTTACTTGATATCAAAATTCTCAAAGCATTTAGAAAGAAAAAGTAATCTTATAGTTTGAGAAATGCATTGAGCTTATGGGAAAATCCGAATACTAAAAATTTTGTTTCTCAAAATCGGTTGAAAATTTTGATATCAAGTAAATTGCAAATATGAATAATTTTTTATGGTCTATCAGAATATGGAATAAAAAATTTCATCCCATTTACCCATTTATACGTGTATTAAGTCCATAAGGGGACATGACTGAAATTGGCAATAACGGAAAAATGACTGAGCCAATCAGAAAATGGACTTCAGAATCGTCGTCTACGCCCTTGACTTGGTCCAGGTAGATATGTCGCACTCCCTACTCCATTAACACATCTGAAGTGGTTCCCGAGTGAGAGTTGTCCCATTTTATATTTTACATGAGATGAGATAGAGAGAAGAGGATAATGCTTGGAAATAAGCTGGACATATAGTTAAAGTTAAATTAAGAAAGAACTGGAAACTTGGTTGGTTTTATTTCAACGCAGACTTAAAAGTAAGCAAGGATTTTTCCTGATTTCCGGGATTAACTCACCTGAAAGGAAGAGAAAATAAACCTTTACATTATAAAATAAAGGAAAACGCTAAATTGGTAGGTTTACAAAGTTAATTTGACACTTAACGTGACACTAATAACTATTTCTATGATATGGGAATGTTGTTGAAATGACAATGTACTTGATCTACCCTTTTATTTCAACACTGCTCAATAACCGCAAAGTGAGGCCTTCCTGGTGTAAACTTTGCATCATCATATGTGATAAGGAATCACTTTTCCCTGTCATTAATAATGAATGATATGGCGTTACGAGGAAACTAATGAAAATGGTTGGTTTAATGGAGTCTGGTGAAAGCGATGAAGAAAGGTTGTATTCGGGTACGACAGAAGAGGAAAGTGGTCCTTACGTTTCGCCCTGGTTTCACGGTCACTAAGCACCTAACAAACCAAGAGGGAGATGGGAATTCATGAGAAGTCTCTCTGGCTCAGTAAGAGGAACAGTAACTATGCTTGATTTACTCACATTTACTTATTCATGCAGCCATCAGCCGTACATATGTACTATGCATGTCGAATTCGGCTTCAAGATATTCAAAATTAGTCGACTTCTCACAGTCTCATTCGAAAATAAATGAAATTATGACTAATAAAAAGAAATACTGATTCTTCTCATAACCCTTTAAATATATAAAAGGTTTCGAATTGACTTCCGCCGACCATCAGCCAATGCACTCCATAAATTTCTCATTTTGTAGATATCTCCTGAAAACTCTTCCTTGGCTTAATCTAGTTCTAATAAAGGCTTTGAAAGATTGGCTGAGAATAAGTATTATGAGCTTGTTCAAGGGAGAACTCTACGATAAGGATTTTAATTGATTTAATTCTTCCAAAATGCCTATGCCAGTAGAACAAGTCTAACAAATTAGCCATGGCTGAGTAAGAGATAGCTTGAACGGTGAGGAAGAAGAAGCCTAAACCTGATCAGATTTCTTCTAGTCATCCACTACTCCAATACTTCAATCTTAATAAGTTATCTTTGACTTTGGCGGTTTTCCTACTTTCATAAATAAAAATGCTGATTGAAATCGGAAAGCTCTTTTGGAACTTTGGATATTTTTATAACATTGATAGTGGATGAGACATAATAAAAATCTTACGAGTCCCTCATGGGTAGAAAGAAAATTGTGGAAATATTACCTGAAAATTTTATGCTCAGTTTTGGGGGGCCCACACTTGAAAGTTTAGCCAATGCAGTTTCTAAAGATGACTCTCTTAGCCTTAGCATCTAATTTGCAAGTTGTGGCCCAATGAAAAGAATAAAAATGTTGTCCAATCCACTCACAAATTCTGTAGCAAGTAAATTTTCTCAGCTTTTTGCTCTTGTCCAACTTATATTTAGTGGAAGAGAGATGGTGGCATGCGAGCGAGTAGAAAATAACTAAAGGAAACGGAGTGCGAGTGTTTACGATGAGAAAAAATCTTTTTAGCTGTTGATGATGATTCTATGTTAGAGAAGTGCATCTTGCAGTATTAGAGGGGCACCAAAAATTCTGATATTTTGTCTGCGAATAAAGTTGTTGTAGCATCAGTTGGGAAATTAGATCAAATTCAACAGACTTTGCAAACCGACCACAATATTTTCGGCTCTTTTTCGCTTAAAAAATCTGATCAGAATCTGCATACTTCTTATTTTAAAACTGATTGTGTGGACACCAGCTCAAAAGTTCGGCTGTTAAATCAAATAATATTCTTTCCTTTCTTTTCTCCTCTTCATCGCCGTCATTCACGTGGTCCTTTTATTTGGTGGAGAAACGGTGCTTCTTTTTACTTCTTTTTCCATCACAACTCTTGCCCGAGAGTGGTTTTTCTATCGTGTATTATTCTGGATACACACAACTAGTGGCGGTTATTTGTGATGAGAGGAGCGGTGCTTGGTTTGTGGACGCTGGAACATGAGATTCTACATGTGGAGCGTTTTCCACAATAGAAAACATTTTCTCCCTCTCCTACATCTCGGTGAGAGAGAGTTGAGGAGAGGAAAAGAAATGTGGGAGCAGTTTGGCCTAGTGAGTAGCGCGGTGGTGGTTGTGCTTGGCTCTCCTTGCCATTTTCACACGAACTATGTGCAATAGAAATATGAAAGAAAGGAGACCATTAAATGATAGTTTCCCATCAACCGAGCATCCGGTTCTTTTGAATAAGTACTGGAGTCAGGTCACATCCCAGCTTTCTACACACGCCCGTTAAAGAGTACACAGTTTTTGGCAAGTTGAGAGATAAACAGTGTATACGGTTTTAAAAATGTGAAAAAATGTGCCCTTTTTCATGTACGAATGAATGTGAATGTGCAACGGTTGCAGAGACGTAGTGGATGGAAAAAAATCAAAGCTCAATCTTTGTTCAATTTCTCTTTAATTGGTTAGGCCTTTTTTGAAGAGTCCGAATCATTCATTTCCTCTCGAGAAGGCTATTAGGGGTAAAGCGATTGGATGTGATGATAGCATTTAATGTCATGATTCTATCGCTTCAAACCGACTCCATCCATGACGGCATCTTCTCAACTGAATCAAGTTTCTACACCTCTGCATTTTATTGACCAGATTCGGAACGAGATGAATAGTTCACCTACTATTAAGGTTGGTGGTGAGCTGACCCAGAGGACGTGATGAAAAAAATGTGTGCCTAGTCAACGGTTATGAATCTCCAGATCTGTGAATAAGGTTAAAAACGTGACTATATTTCTGTGTTGGTCTGTGGAAAATCAAATGGTATAGTTTCCTTCTCTAATTCGGTTAAGGAAAAATGAAAAAATTGAAATATATTTACCACTTATTCCATGTCCCTCGTCATAAGCACACTAATTGTTAAAACGTGCTGGTTAATTTGTTAAATTGTGCAGAATGATTAATGGGAAAGTTTAATTTCTCCGTTGTAAAATTACCCCGTCATTTCAGTAAAAGAAAGGCAATCTATTATGAATAATTTTCCTTGTGAGAAGAATTAGTGAATTAGGGTGGGGTAGAAAATGTGATGCGTGTTTAGTTTTTTTAGGCGTTGTTTAAGTGAATAAAAAATAGTTGTTGTTGTTTCTCCCATTTCTCGAACGAGGAGGAAGTGTGGACCCAGAGTGGTCACAATCTCTTCCCCTCCTTTAATATTATTTTCATCATTATTCCCAAATTAAGTAATAGGGAGAACAAGTGTTTCCGGTTATTTGTTTGGGCAGGAAATATAAAACTTGGCGACAATTTGGCAACAACTAGGGGAGAAAGCGGAGTGTAAAACATATGAAATTTGTTGTGCTGGAAAGTGTTTGCAGTTAGTACGTGATCGTGATAATGATGATAATAATCATATTCTGGTATGTGTTTGTCTTTCCATCCGGGACAAAGAGGTCCTTTAGCTACATACAAAGATAAATGCTTATCGTTCTCTTGAATCTGTGCTCCCGGCTTATAAGAAAAAGTTTTAGTGATTATTAGAATAGGTAAAAAATTTATTTTCATATTAGAACAACAAGAAAGCGTATTTCCGACAATTACAATTGGAAAATGTGATGACTACTATCGTTCACTATCGCATGTAATTTAAATATTTCAGGAAGAGGGAAACCGCTACCGATTTTGTGTAAAACTACGTCAGTAAAGAAAGCGGCTTGAGAATTTAAAAAAAGGAGTTGGCGTCTCCTCCTGCACTTGACGTTGATAACGACATACTCGATAGTTGTAGACGACGCTGTTTGAAATCACAGCCAAGAAAGATAGATTTTTATGACTCATCTCATTTCCTTCTTATAAAAGCGGTTTTAATAGTAGGAGAAGAGAGTTCCGCTTCCTCTTTAATATGAGGAGAGAGAGAAACATTTGAGGAAAACAAGGTCACCCACTTGTGCACTCTTAAAGCATTGGCGAGAACATAATTTCCTCGACTATTTACGTTTTTTTTACTAAATCCGTTCCAAATGGGATCAATTTCTTTTTAGATTTCGATACTCTGTGGAAGGAAAAGGTCGAAGGATTTTTTTAAGATAAGCGATTGCAAACAGCATGAAAAGAGAGAGAAAACGGGAGTGAGACGTGACAGGACACACCAAGCACATCGCCGCGCAATCTGCACCTTTTCTCTTTCAACTTATTAAGATTTTGCAAAGATGTACGTATAGATTTAGAGGAAAAGATTGAGGAAAGTCGAGCAAGAAGACGTCCTCTTCTTTAGTCTTGTCCCAACTTCATTTAGCCCATTTCTCGATTTTGTCCTCATCTGCCTGTCTCCTCTATATTAGCACAGTTAATAATAAATACATCCGAAACTCTTAACTGTCATTCATATACGCGGCTTTTTTTTTACTTAAAAATCAATTTCGATTAGTGTAAAGATGGTAGTCAACATCTGCTTGAGAGAAGTGCAACCCTTCCAACTTTACTTCTTGGCAATGTTCCCCACTCTTTCCAGATTTTGCCTAGTGGATTCTCGTCAATATTCTTCCACTACCAAAATAATAAAGAGGAAATTCTGAGTGGCTGAATTGTAATAAAAAAATGTGTATAATTAGATCACCAAAGCCTGAAGGCAATCACTTGGCAAAGTGGAATATTTGCATGCACAACAGCATTTGTTGGAAAGGTAGAATTAGGTTGCTAAAGCGTTGAAGTCAAGTGAGAGGGGAATAATCAAGTTTTTATTCAATAAATATCAATTGTGCCATTACAATAATGTTCATTATGGACTTTTAGTCGTTGATAGATTTAGACTTTCAAGACTTTCACCTGCCTTCTCACCCATTCATCTGACTTTTCAAGACTTTCACCTGCTTTCTCACCCATTCATCTAGTTAATGGCTATTTTGGGTGTTGAGAGTTGAGTTTTGGGCGTGTAATAATAGCTGTTCTTGTTCACTTGGCTTTGCTAGGAAAATTGTCGCTGACAGATTAAATAAATGCTTGAAAGAAATGTTGATTGTGTTGAGGGGAGGTATGCGAGTGTTGTTCCTAGCATATTAGTGGCAGGGAAAGTGAGAGAGAGCTCAATCATATTGTTCAAAAAGGCAAGGACGGTATTCCAGTAAATAAATTTATGAGCACGTATATTATTAGCTATATTAAGAAAGCTGTCGACATTTTGAAATAGTTTTGATTTCGTGTAATGGGAATCACCCACTTCAATTTACTTTACCTCCAATCAGATAAACTTAATTTGCACATGACTGACATTAGAAAGCCATACTACCTGTGCGAATCCATAAGGGTCTCACACCCACCTACCAATTTCCTTTTAAACATATTTCATTACTTTCCCCTTTGACATTGTAAAATTATGTTTCCACATAAAGCCATTACAAATCATCATTATCACTATACTCTCTCAGCCCATTCTCCTGTTTTGAAAGGTGGATTTGAGGGAGGAAAAGTTGCATTCACGTACGAGAATATAGAGCTACACTCCATAAATATATCTTCCCATTTCTTGTTTGTTGTTCTTGTGACAAAATGATTTATCGGTTTTTCCCTGAGTGCTGCCACTTTGATTAGAAATATTCATGGGATCCTGTTACAATCATTTTCCTTTTGGAAAATAAACTTTTTACAAACTAATATTATAGAAAAGACTAGTAAATATCATATAAACATAATAAAATACTTGATACTATTCAACCTTTGACCCCCGCCATTGTTCAGGAACACGATCGCTATCAGCCAACCCAAACATTCTACATTAGCCAATCAACCGTAAAAATAATGGTCGTATTACCATCACCCGTCACAAATATGAAAGCTTCGTCGATATAATGCAAGGAGAAATATTAGTAGAAGCTCTGCCATCCCCTTTCGTGTCGTTTTTCTACGTAAAGAATGCAAGGCCTGTAGCTTCATCGTATATCGACCAAGTAAAAGGGATATATGAAACGTCATAAACACCAACATTAGCCATGTACTTATTCTTAGTTTAGTGTTATGTCCTGGCAAAATCTCTGCAGCCTTTTCTCTCTCTTCCAACTTGTGACTTTTTTCTCGGCTATTTTTTCTCTCTTTCACATCTTTTCTCTTTGTTGAGTATTACTCCATATTTCATTTAGTTATCTTGGTAGTGGCTTTAATTACTGTGCTTACTTACTTACTTACTCAAGCTTTTTCTGAGGAAGCTTCTGCAAAAATTTAAGAGCAACTCCCATGTCAAATATGGGCTTTTTACAAGTTGGTATATGAAACCAAATTGGCATATCCTATTTTGACTTTGCAGCACGATTTCCTTCCCCAATTTTCATGTTTTCATTTAGGAGAAATGAGTAAATCTATCGTAGTTTCATTACAAGTTGTGCAGCTGCCATTCTTTGAGTAAAGGGAGAAAATTTGCCAATTTGAACCAAATGCTGCACTATTGTTTTCTATATAAAATCTATCCACGTAACAGATTTTGTGTAGATGTACAATTCCTATTAAAAATGTGGAGCATCCTCATTACAACCCAAAAAAATTAATCAGATTACTCGTTCACTTTCGAATTACAGTTTCAACTAAGAAAACTATTTGTAGCAGGTTTTCTTCTGCAAGATAGCATTCATCTAAAAATCCACAATGGGCTTATCTCTACCTCCAATTCAATTGCTAAGAAACTTTCGTCATTTTCAGTCTATTTTTCACTCTTTAATTAAATCGCGTAAGAAAAAGTTTAGAAAACAACTTTTGCAGAGGAAAGAATGCTGTAAAGAGAAATATCTTGAGAAAGAGCAGCAGCTTCTCTCTTTGAAGCCATGATCGATTTACTTTTAATTCTGTTTTCTAAAGTAGAATGAATGGGGATTGATCACTGCCTCTTCTTTGATAAGTTGGAAAATGTTTGTTGAGTTGTTTCATTTCTATCAAAAGAGTCCAGCTGGAGTTGTTCTCTTATCAAGTTGTTCCAACCGCCTACAATACACAATATGACGCTCAACATTAATTTTTTCTACTTTAAATCGATTCTATTGATATTGTTCATATGAAGGCTGATTGACACTGAATGCTTTTCTTTACATGAAAATTTTTCTAGACGGACATATTTTTTTTTTCGAATGGTCCCTCCCATTGAATGATATATTTGAAAGGGATTCTATTATCTTATTACCACAAATCACCTCATTCCATTGTTGGAGAGCTCTAACAAAGTCTTATTCCCTGCCCATAACAGAGAAGTCAACCCATGTACGAGAGAAATATTACTTTCTCCTACTTTCCCCTTTATTAGGACAACACGTTTTATTTTTCCTGGTTAAGGAGCAAGTGTGCGGATGACGAGAGGTGGGATGGAGAGAATGAGAGGAATAAGAGAATAAAATGCGCTCCTTTCCGCCCTTAATAATAAGAGTTGAAGGGAAGCAGTTTCCTTAAAGAACTAGTTGCAAAATTATGTTGGGATCTGACAATTTTATCTAAAAATTGAGTAAATGTTGCACAAAACTGAGAGTTAACTGGTCATAAATAGTTTGTACATTTCTAATGTTTATGGAAGTATTAGTGTAGGAGGAAAATGACTTGAGAGATTTGTGCTATTTTATGAAAGTTATAAAGAGCTCGAAATTATTAAATAATGATGGTCTATTACAATGCTATCTTTATCATTGTACTTGTTCGTACCTTGTTGCCACATACACTTTATAACAAAATGAAATTTATTATTTAAAGATGACGTCGGAGCAAGGGAGCAAAGCATGCTCTGAATTCTCCTGCCAACTCCGTTAAATAAATATGTTAAGACAATATCGCACATGTTAGCCAAGTCAAATCAGATTGTGTATGACGTCGTCCATTTCCTCTCGCAAAAAAAGTGTGCACTCTCCACCGAAATCATTGGAGAAGGAGGTGATGAAGTCAGACAAGGAAATAAGTTGTTTCGATATCACTCTACCCTCACCATTCACTTCTCAGACTATTCCAAAGAGACTTAAAGTACTCTTATTTTTAACTAAGAGCTGATGCTCCACTGCAATTATCATTATTGCCATCGTTATCATGAAAAAGCATGATTTTCTCATCCTCAGAATTACTCTTGTTGCACACAAAATGGGAGGAAGGATGTTTGGATGGATCTTGTTTCGACTAAAAGACGCCAGTCTTTTCTTTCCACTGTGGGAAAGTAAAGCATCTTTTGTTCTTTTCCTATTGTGTACACTTTCCCAGAATACTTTTAGTCTGTACTTGTTTAGATCACGGAAGTTGAATTAGAATCAAAAGGCAGTGGATTCTTTTCCCAAGCATTTTCCACTTATTATTAAGGAGGATATTATTATGGGAAGTGCAGACTGTTTACTCTGTGCATCTTGTTGTGCTTTCTTACTAAGATGGACATTAAGCTCAATTATATATATCTTTGCCTATTTTCCAACACAACATTTACAAATTATAATTATAATGCTGAAAAAATTAAACAGCTTTCAGAAATTTGCAATAATTCTAAAAACTGCAACTAGTACGAGCCATTCTGTTCTAGAAATAGCGGAGACACTTCCTCATTTACAGCTCCCCTTCTCCACTTTCTACAACAGTTCCAAAAGGGGAAATAAAAAATGTGGGAAAGCCGCTCCTACACTCTCCATATGAGAATTTTATGGTTGAGAATACTTGAAACTTTTTCTTTACAACTTTTTTTTTCTCCCTCTGCAGTTCATTTGAAAGGGTCATCATCAGACTTAAGTCGTTGTTTTTTTTTGCACGGCAAAGCTCATAGAAATAGTTTATGCTTGACTGGATCCATTATTGTTGTGGCGGGTAGTGTCTCAATGCAAATCCACTTGGAAGCGTCTAAGACGACAAAAACATTTTTTTTAAAAGAAAGTCTTTTGGGAACAATAACTAAACTTTAAAAAACATTGTGATCCGCAACAGCTGATAAAAAAGGCTTTGTTTGGAATAGCAACAAGGAAAAAGCATGTTTTATTATTTATTTATGAGAAATGCTTCATTTAAAAAAAGTATTTTCACTTTTAATTTATTGTCTGAAAGAAAATTCCTCTGAAATTTCAAGCTACGGAGTTTGCTAAACTTGTAATCGGGTATACAATGACGTCAATACATTTTCCAATTGTAATTGTCTTTCTCTACGTGATTGGTTAGAAAATTGTTGAAATATTTTGTTGGATTCACCAAAGATATTTATTTTTGGTATTAAGTTCTACCCATCCCATTAAAACAATGTCATTATGTATAAAAGATGAAGAAGATTTGAATGAGCGGTGGTGTAATGGTAGGACTGAGGAAAGTGTTTGTGGTTGCCCTCAAGGGAACAATCAAATATTTGTCGTCATGCACTTGGTAATGAGTGTCGGGTTAGCAATGCTCGTCCATTATCATCACCAATATTTTCTGCATAGAAAGCCACCGGATGCAGACATGGTTTTCTCTGTAGAAAGGCTGGTAGGAGCTGACTGATAGCTTCCTCTTAAGCCCTTACCACAATTGTGCCAAATATATTTAAAGTGTAATAAAATGATAAACTTTTACAATGGAAAAGGGGATTCTCCCAAGTAACTAATGTTTTTGGGAGAGAACTCATCACACATCCAACTCTACAAGACAACAGCAACAGGCTAGAGAGAAAGAGTTTGTCACTCTACAAATTCCATCCTTGGAAATAATTTCTCTTGTCCGTGGAGGAAAATCAACACATTCCGGCTCCACCATGTTTGCCATGACAGATTATTTTGGGGAGATGATGGGCAAATATCCCGTGTATGTTTCTATTTCTATTTTTAAATTATAAACTATTTTGCTTAAGTCGTTAGTCCGCTTTTGGTAAGCATATCAAAACATAAAATTTCTCATATAGTCATAAAAAGATTTAAAAAACTGGTATGAAATTGCCACATTTCAAATTATTCATTTATGGCATAAAACAATAAGAGAGAAACGCTTTGACTACTGCATTCTAAATAATACTGAATTAAACTATAAAACTTATTTCAAATATTTCCAAAATTTATTGATCGCAAAGCGCACTTGTGCTATCACAACTACACAAACTTTCCCCAACAATACCTTCCCCAACCTGAACTTTTGGATCAAGACTAGCGTTTAGTGAAAGTGACAAGTGGAGTGGTGTTCCCAACGCGATTTGCGGAAACCTGGCCAGGGAAGAGGGAAGTCAATAGGCTAGGGAATATTTTCTTGGAACAATTCCATATTTTCCCCTTCAATACTTTGCTTTTTCTTGACACATTCGTTTGCCAAACTTGTGGGCTCCTATCTACCCCATTATGCTTTACTCTACCCATTCATTCGTATTGTCTCTTTGTGTTGGGAGAAAGTAAAAGGCCTAACTTCAACTATACGATTAGGCCGTAGTTATGCTTTCTTCATATGAGAGAAACCTTTTGAGTCGATAATTGAGACTTGAGTTTATGTCAGTGGCAGCAAATGTCCCATAAATACCATAAATACCGCTTTTTACCTGAGTTATGTAATGTTTTAAAGATTTGATGAAAGTTTAAGTTAATAAACGATTTCACAATTAAAAGCATCAGATCAAAGTTCAGAATAATTTACCACAACGCCTTTGCCGTTGAGCAATAGCGTGGTTTAAAATAGAGCTATTTGACAACTTTAAACATTTTGATTGAAAGCTTAATCACGCCAAGATGTAAGCAATGATTTAACTAACATTCATCCAAAACTAGTACTCCTCCAATGAACAAAGTTGGA
>JAHZMU010001185.1:0-13304 GCA_027743725.1 Rambutsinella grinnellia | reverse complement strand
CTCATCTCCATATGCAATCAAGGTAATGGAAGGGTGGACTGGTGGCCAGGAAGAAAGATGCATATATCAGCGTAAACGGTACTTCCTATTAGGAAAGCCCGACTTATTTGCTCGTAGTTATCTTTACACAAAAGATAATGTCAAGGATAAGACCTGACGCGAAAGATGGGTGTAAAAACCATAAGCCATTATCATTACATGTACGAATAGTTATCTGAATTTCACTATGTCATTAGTAATGGTGACATATTTGCTTTTACTTTGAGTTTGTCTAATACACAATTTGTGTGTCACGCATTGTACGTTGAGAATATGGTAGGGCGAGGGAGAGACATATGTCGTCCTGTTTCCTTCCTTCCTGATGAAAGTGATAGGATGTAAGTAGGACTGTGTCACTTTTCCTGTCAGTTTACTCCCGTATCTCTCTCATTTTAAGGTACTTTTTAAAGTCAAGTAAGTACTATATGAAATGAAAAGCGTATTTACAACTTTTCCAGGAATTGAGAGAAAAGAAGGATAATGAAGAGTGTTGACTTGTCTGGCAGCAAAACGATCAAGTGTGAAGCAGACGGTCTGGGCGCGCGTTTCTGCACGAAGCGTCAAAAGACAATGTGACATTGACATGAGATATTGGATTCGGAATTGTGACCGGGTGTATAAATATGAGAAATTGAGAAGTGTAAAAGAACGAACGAAGAACTAACTACGGAATAAATTGGAAAACTGCAACTCACTCTGTTATGAAAGACAAAAGAGCTGGTTTGAACCTAAGCACGCAGATTGATCTTTGAGACAATATTTATTCACATAACCTGAAGGCATATTTAAAATTCAATTAAAGTAATTGCTCGCTTTCAGCAATTTATCTACTTAAAAGACGCTTTCTGAAACGTAGAACATTATTTAAGTCATTATGCATTATGTCTACTTGGACATTCATATATATATATATGGCTTAATCCACAGTAGAGTCAACCAAAATTATGATCGAGAATTTTCATTTCTTAATGGGGAAATAATGTTTTCCTGTCATATTTCAATATTGTGAGATGCTTTCTCAATCTTTTCATCTCTTTGTAATTATGTATACTTGTTTTCATTCCTTTGATGTACGCTGAGTCATCGTAATATTCGTAATTCAAAAAGATTTTCCCCATATTTATCTCAAATATTGTCAAATATTGGGTGACTCTTTATCTAAGAATATTAAGAACCTTTTACGTTTTCTTACTTTAAAATAACATGAAAGCCACGTGCCTACCATTTCGTAACTGTTTCTCACCTGAAAATGCAATACTTTTGTCGAATCTCAGTAGTCTCAATCAATGGCTTTAAGACTATTTTTGTACAAATATTATTCTTTTCAATTGAGCCATCTTTATAATTTACCTCTATATACGGCCCTTGCGACATCACGATATCAAGGCAAACACGACGTTTTACCTCATGCCTCTTTCGTCCAACACATTTTAACGAATCTTACGTAATAATAAGTAAATTTTTGTAACATTTCTTCTTCAAATACTTTGTTTTAAAGCGGTTTCTTTTATCAGCCTTGTCTAAAATTTTCATTCTGTGGTCTTGCTGCCGTACTCCCTTATCTATACGCTTCTACTTTCACTTTGGCTAATACTTTGACATTGTCATCTTAATTCAGTTTGATAATCTTAAAAAAGAGTTTTCAACCATTTCAAAAGCTCTTTGACCAAAGCTGTATCTACACGCAAGCAAGTGTCCTTTAACTCGAGGCATTTAACTTTTCCCATCATCTGCTTATATTTCTTTCGACGAATCCTTTTCATCTACTCCTTTGCTAGCTGGAGTGAAAGGCGATAAAGCAGAAAAGGAGGATGATCACACAAGGATGATGATGGGTGATGAGAAAAGAAGGGAGAAAGTAACAAAGTAACCAAATAACCATTTTATCCTTCTTTCTTTTCTCACCAAAATATAAGCTTTGCTTTTTCCTGGCCAAATGATGCCATGAATAGATATATCGTGCCCTCTTTCTTATTCAACTAGCCGGAAGGAAGAGAAAAGAAGGAGTACAAGCTAATTTACAGGATATGCTCATATAACTCGTATCCTCCGTCATGTATGTGGTATGGAGTGAGGTTGTTCACTGGAATACAATGATTTCAGGAGGGAAGGAAAAACACAATACGTGTGATTATCTTCTGAAAAGTCCTCTCTCAGAAGTGGTTTGGTAGTGGTGGTGCTCCCACTATCGTGCCCATTACTCATTTTCCACTCTCATCTCCTCTACACTTGAGAGAGTTGGAGATGAAACTAAGACTAGCACTCTGCCATCATCAAGCGTGATACGTTTCCAGCTCTTCTGTCATCAGCATTGTCATCCTCATCATGTCTATTGTTGAGGAAAGTTGAGGGAAAACTTCAGATTAAGATTAGGCCGTCTTGTGTCCGTGCCTCGGTATTACAATTAGTTTTGAATACTTGGAGAGCTGAACTGACAAAAGCTGAAATAGCTTATATAAAATTTAGCCCTTTGTGCTTCTCCAGATAGCTTACATTTAGAGTGTGCTCATTTACTTAATACATTTCATCGCCTTTTGTCTTTCGCTAGATTATTCCGCTCCAACAGCTACCGCTAAACAAAACTATGCTTAGCAGAGAGGAAATTAAAAGTAGCAAGGATTTTAATGGAACGGGAGGAGCGTAGAGAGTTATATGAACGATGATGAGGAAAGCTAACGCGAGAAAATTAGAAAGAAATAAATGGTTCAAAAACCATGGAGCGCTGAGCAAGTGGACTAGAATATATTCGAGACGAAGGCAGCTTTCTTTTATGAAAACCAGTTCACAATCTCTTCAATTCCTAATGACTAAATATTCAAACATTGCAAATTATTCTTGAACTTACCTTTGATTAGCAGAAGCAAAAGAAATAGTCGGTGAATAGGCGCTGAAGCGGGAAGGCAGACAGCCATCTTGACCTTAATATGGGAACGTGTAATCCACCTCATTCCTTCTGGCGGAGAGCGTCCATTCTTTCAAAGATTATATGTTTTGACGTACTAAAACCTTAGCACTCTTTCAATTCACTTTCAATCATCATTTGGTACAATTCATTTTCATTTAAAATTACTTTATTATATTACACAAGTTAATCGGTCAAGCCCTCATGGTTCAATTATCTATTATTTAGAATCCATGAAATCTGAACATTTCAGTAGCATAGTCTGTCACTGTTAAACATCACTTTTCACATCGCTTTATCGTTCCAAATAGTTAAAATTACAACACAAATTCCTTCTAACGGTTTTTTGTGTTCGTAGCAATTAGATTTGCTTTCCCCTCCTTCAACCACGGGGGATTTAGGAATCGTACCTGTAATAATTACAAAAATTATTTACATTAATATTTAATTGAAAAGTGACAACTGACAAGTTATTTTAATCTATATTCTATACAGTAGCATAATTATGCCTTGTGCCATCAGGAAATGCCGACATGTGCATGTAATCAACTAGATAACAGCATGAGAAAATTGTGTTTTCTGATACCGAAAGTTTCGATTGCCTTCAACCATATTCCATGCCTATTCATTCTGACTTGAAAGATATGCTCATTACTTTTTCCGGCTTTATTTGAGTATCGAATTTCAATTTTTCAATAGAATCAATATTGTTTACTTAAGCCACGGGGCTTTTTTCCTCTAACAATTTGTTATTTTCTGACTTTTTCAGTTAAACCAACCTGGCCATCATATCTTAGCAGGTATCCGGGATTCTCCTCACACACCTTACATGATTTCTTATGAAGCAATAGAAGAAAAGTGTGCTTCTGATGTCTGATAAATGAAACGCGTGGAAAAGAAAGAAACTTTTCTCCGTACTGTCAAGTAACAACAGTTTCTCCATTTTACCTTTTCTACTTACACAGTTCATTTCAACCAACTGGTGACTGGGTGTTGTTACAGTCTATCATCTGTAATCGGCCAAGTCAATACTTCAAACTGACTAGAAGTGAGAGAATCGTTTTATTTGAAATGCGAGCGTATGCTGAAAACATTACATGATCATCATAGTCAGGTAGGTTCCATGAAAGGAATTATTAAAGGAAAGGGTTTCGCTGGATATTTCTATTATACCTTTCTCAAAATCATAGCGAGCAAAGAAGAAAGATTGTTACAATGTCTATAAGTCTCTCTGAGATTTAGCAAAAAAATATATTTCTCTATTCCTTCTCTTTTCCCTCAATAAAGGAAGCAAATAAGGAAACGATCACGACAAGATTATTACTTGTTTGTTCAACCTTCTTCTTATATTGATAGCGAAGAATTTTCTCTCCGAAGGTGAATTATTATATCGTTTCTTATACTTTCCCTTGTTCCTTTCTCCTTTCACTTTCTGGCCTAACTTTATTTTGCTTGTCTTTTTTGCTAGCTGCAGGATTTTTTTTGTGCCATGCCGTTTTTTCTCTTCTTTTCCCATGTGGGAGGATATTGTTGTTGTGTATGTGTATGAGCCTCTGGTTTTGACAGGGAAGATTTCTCAGAAGATGTTCGTTCATTCACAGCAGTAGAAGGGAGAAAAGTGGTGGTGGTACAACAGTCATCACCGATTGCTTCCTTTTCTCTTATGGGAGGAATGGGAGACTAAATTTTTTCAGTATTGTGTAGTTTGTATCAATTTTATTCAATTCACTCTGCACTGTTGCTTTGATCAGTTTTATGCGTTCACTACAAAAGAGTTAGAAAACCAATAGGTGATCTGTTTCGGGCTGATACGTTTACAATTATTTTGGTAGTCTAAAAAGCGCATTCATATTCGTAAAAAAAAACTGCTGTAGCATTGTTCGGAGGAGGAGATAAGAAAAGCTAGTCAAAAGTAGAATTTTAGAGCAGCAGGTCGTTCCCTTCGAAATGGACGATTTCCCATTTCTCATTCTCTCTGAGCTCCTTTTTTTCTTTTGATAAAATAATAATTCTTAATAATAAAATGTCAATCCCATGGACAGCTTAGTAATACAAGTAAATTGATGGATGATCTATAGGAAGGGAAAAAATGTTTAGGTCTTTTGTGTACTATTTACTTGTGGTAAAATGAGGTTATAGAGTTTCACGGGAATGCTCTCGTTTCCTTGTTAAGTGAATTCGGTTAATCTAAGTTTCTTTTAGTGTAATATTATTACCGTGTCTAGTTTCATCAGATGCTGTTGCTCTACAACCTCAGTGAGGCTAAGAAAACAGGAAGAAAAACCGTGGAATTGGAGAAGAACAATCATCAACGTCAACCTTTCATCTTCCTTTTACTTCGTTTCTTGATTAATTCCTACAAAGAAGCAAGATTTTCTTTTTTCTTGGAATCGGTTTTCTCCGTATGACCAGGATAATTGGATACGTTGTTGGTTTTATGACTGAAAAGGAGTATGGAACAAGTGATGCTGCATGCAGCAATTTTTTTTTATAGAATAAACCGCTCTCCTCACAGCTCCAATCAGATCAGAAACGAAGTATATATTTTTGCCAGATTTAATTATCATTTCCTTCAATTTCACTTCCTTGCTTAGGAAATAGATGAGTGGATAAAGGAAGAATGAGCCAAAATCTTTAAAGATTTGCTGAGTCTATGTATTTGTTGTTGTGAAAGTTGGACTGTCTATTCCAGAGTCTTTTTGCTTGTCTGTTACTGATTGTGATTGAGCTTAGATCTTGATATGTTGCTGGATGCTGTTAGCATTTAGCTAGAAAAAACCATTTCTTGGCCGATTATTGAACAAAAGGAGGAATGTGCTAAAGTCTAAAAGGAAAGTCTTGTAATTATCGAAAGAAAATTGCGAATGAAGTTGGATAGAAAGAATGTTTCAGGCATGATCATTAATTCTCAGTTTTCCTGTTAATTATATTCTAATTGGTTGTGGTCTCAGATGTGCTCTTTGGTTTAAATCATTTGAAATTTTTGGAACAATTTACAAGTAAGAGAGAGCAATGCTAAAAGCAAAGTATATGTAATAAGCTATGTGCCTCTTCCGTCAAGTGATTTGATTAACCAAAAGTTTTCTCCTTTTCCTTCTTAATTTGCTTTGACTTAAGAAAATGATGATGACTTTAGGAAGGCTTGAAGGAAAAGAGGTATGATGTGGTGCGCTAATATGGCTACTACTAGGATGAAAGAAAAGGACTATAATTTGCGCGAAATTAATTCACGTCGACGAAAATAACAGGTATTTAGTGTGTGAAAGTTAATAATATGACAGTCGCCTACATCCCCGTGACAAGAGGGTAGCATTTCCCTATAATCCTTGAGTAAGGATTGGAGCTTACGAAGTCATTCTGCTGGTGGGTGGTTGCTGGCTCAGATGACATTTCTCCACACTAGTTAGCTAGAAAAAGTGTTATAATATAGAAATGTTCAAAATGGTATGGCACAGCATTTCTGTCATTTCCATTTCCATTTCCACTTCTCTTCATTTGCTCATGGATAGTTATTGCAACTCATATGAAACCTCGCATTACTTTTGAGAAAGAGGTTTTATGGAAGCTGAAGAAAATAGCTGTAATTGCAGGATGATGAGAATGAATTATTGTAATGTTGTAATCAAGATGCTTATTTTTTCGCTTCAGTCTACACTACGTTTTCGCTGTACTTTTTTGCAGCGGGGATGAGATTGTAGCCCTTATTTAAAAATATGCTAAGCCTTTTCAGTAGCATCGCGTGTTAGCGCGTTCTAAGAAAAACTTGCAGTATAACTTGCAAATAAACAAATGGCAAAGGTATTACCTCAAGAACATTTTCATGGCACAATAAAAATCAAGGGGTTATGCTTCCACCAAGGATAAATGTTCCAAAGTGTCTCTGAAGGTCAATTTTCAGCATCTAATTTGATTTTGTTAGCATTTCCTGCCACACTCATTTAGGCATAGGCAGTTTAGTTTAAAAACTTTTACTCCTTACAATTATTGTAGAGCTAAGAAAAATCATTCCATTACCGATTTCTTTCAGTCATTTCAACAGCTATCCAACTAATGAATTCCATAATAGCTACTTAAAATACTCATGATTGTTATCAGTGCGAGATTACAAAATCACTATTATAAGCCTGAGATTGTTGGAAATAGCGATAATAGACGCATGGCATCGTTTTATGATCACACCATATAACATTAAAAATACGATTAAAAAAATCATTATTACCTTCATATTGCAATTTTCCTATTTAGGATTTATCAACTGCTCATAATACGATTGTTTACTTTTGTTTAAATTTTTCAATTAAAATATTTTCACTTCCACCACCACCCCCGGACAAGTTGATTTGTGCACTTGCTTTATTCAATTAATCTACTAAAATCTCACACTGGATTGTGACAAGATCAAGAGTCCAGGACAAAGTAAAATGCTTATAGCAAAACAAAGTTTTGGCGAGGACTATGAACTATGAACTATTCAACGTTTGTTCTAGTTGTTGATATTTTACATAATTAAATTCATTACGTGGGGTGTTCAATCATATAATTGTTCCACTAATGTTGTAAAGTCACCTTCACGCACGCAATCACTTTATTACCACCATCCACAATAATTTTCGTCTCTGGTGGGGAACATGAGATGGCAACGCTTTTTGTCAAACGTGAACAAGCTTAAGTCACCTTCACGCACGCAATCACTTTATTACCACCATCCACAATAATTTTCGTCTCTGGTGGGGAACATGAGATGGCAACGCTTTTTGTCAAACGTGAGCCCACATGCTCAACTCTGGGACAGAGTGATTTTTAGTCAAAGTTAAATTGTGAAAGTAGCGTGTTCCTTCTTCTGCAGCCATGGGCTAACTGAATTGAATGAGTAAAAGCACAAGCTTATATACAAAAAGATCAAGGGAAACAGAGAAAGCAGCCAGCGCAAGTGTGTGCATGGCAAGATCATTGCTCTTACACCGCACCAGAGTGGGAAGTTGTAGANCACGCACGCAATCACTTTATTACCACCATCCACAATAATTTTCGTCTCTGGTGGGGAACATGAGATGGCAACGCTTTTTGTCAAACGTGAACAAGCTCAACTCTGGGACAGAGTGATTTTTAGTCAAAGTTAAATTGTAAAAGTAGCGTGTTTCTTCTTCTGCAGCCATGGGCTAACTGAATTGAATGAGTGAAAACACAAGCTTATATACAAAAAGATCAAGGAAAACAGAGAAAGCAGCCAGCGCAAGTGTGTGCATGGCAAGATCATTGCTCTTACACCGCACCAGAGTGGGAAGTTGTAGAGAGCCCACACAGTGCTCTCCACATTTGGTAAATGGCATTAGAGAAGAAAGTTGAGCTTTCCTGTGGATTCCTTTTTGCATATTTTGTGCTTGGTTTTCTATTTGTAAATTTCATAGTTTTTACTTTCACTCGACCCAAGCGGCAAACCTGAGGTATGAAAGGGGAAAGAGGAAGGTAAACTGTTTTCACCACTCGAGCAAGTCCTTAAAGCCCCCATCCTATCAGGGGACCCAGTGGATAGATGACTCGTGTCTGTGACAACATTCCCCATTTATTAGTGAGCTTTTTAAGAAAAATTTTCCTAAAAATGAAAGCACTCTTGAAAGCGTCATTCTGGATAAGGAGAAACTTCATTCTTCTCTAAATTGGGTGTAGATTGTAAATGCACTTCTCAGCTTGACATATCACTGGTCATAATCCTCACTTTTATTTGGGACATTGTTGAGTGGAAGGGAAAGTAGAGAGGGAAACTTTTTTCTGGGAATAAGTCTGCTGTCAAACTTGGGATGACTGCTCCGCACGCAAGTGCACTCCGCGCACTCCAGCAGGAATACAAAGGGTTGAAGGATGAGCCTCTGGAAGGGTTCCGGGTGAAGTTGCTCAATGACGACAACCTCTTTGATTGGGAGGTGGCAATCTTTGGTATGAATTTTGAATATTATATGAATATGAATCAATATTATATGAAATGAATCAATATTATATTTAATTCCAGGTCCGCCAAGCACAATCTATCAGGGAGGATACTTTAAGGTGGTTAGAGCTAGAAAGCTAATATAAATCCAGCTGTTTCAAGCTCAGTAAAAGTTATTTGATAAAATGCATAAATTGTTTCCAACAGGCTCGAATGCATTTCCCCCACGACTATCCTTTCAGTCCACCTACACTTCGGTTTGACAGAGCCACTTGCCTCATTCACCCGAATGTGTATGAAAGCGGAGACTTATGCATATCCATTCTTCATCCTCCGGTCAATGTAAACTTTCAAAACTAACTCTTAATCCAATTTAATCTGAATCTAAATGAGTTTATTAATTATGAATTAAGTAGTGAAGGCAGCCAGTTCCACGAAGACCAAGAGTAGTCTGGACATTTCAAACTTCTACGATGACGATGACGACTACGGAGATGAAAATAATGACGACGACGATGAATATGGCGGAAGTCATGATGGCAACAGCCCTGGTAATTCTGGATCATCTCCTGGACACAGTAGTGGAAGTCATTCTGCTACTTGCCCACGTGATAAAAAAGGAGGTGGGGAAAGTTTTGAAGAGGTAACCTACCTGTAGGTCATCCGTTTTGTAAATTGCAGATGAATAGTTTTTCTAATAAATCACCAATACTATAATGGCAAAGCTAACCCAGGTTTATTTTTCTTTTCCTTTTATATTATATGGACTCATTGAACCCTTTCAACTGTCATCAAATGCTCTCCTTCACGTCAATTTCCGCAGAGCGTAAGCGACAATGAGGAGGAGAGTGGTGAAATCGCAAAGAAGAGGATAAGACTCAACAACGACTCGCTTGCTAATCCAAATCATGATACAAGTATCAACTAAATCATTCTTACAGATTCCATTTGAAGTACTCTCTAAATTCTTGAATTGTGGAAACCAACCAACACTTGAAATCAAATATCAACTTGTTGTTTACAAAGCCATGTTAAATGTATGCTTCTAAAATATTATTCACAAATAAGATTCAAAATGTTTAAGTGCTTGTTACTGAAGAAAATCCTCAAAGCTTTTTAATAAAACCCGTTTGAACCATTTCAATATTAAATTAATTCAAGTTTGTTTAAGCCGCAGGCAAATGTGCAATGCTTTAATTAAAATTCATTTTCATCGTAGTTAATCAGTAATTTATTCTAGACTAGAAATCATCAACTTCCACAGTCCACTCCATATTTTTTGCGTCAACGCCTAACATTTTGATAACTTTAGATATTTTGCTATCGCCACTGGTTTAACCCAACTCGTCATATAGTATGAATAAGAATAGCATGTAACGATCCGTAGAAGCGGTAAAAGAGAAAAGAAAAGTGCGAAAGTAATGAAAAATATTTAGAGCGGACCAAATGACAGGTTTTATGTTGGATCCACAGTAAACTGGCTATAAAACTGGTAATTAATTTTATTACACCCTATCCAGCAACAGAAATGATAAGAATGAGGAGCCTTTTGTCTCAACTCTCCATTCTGTGTTTAGCTGGAAGGCGTCTGCGTTTTTGGCTCACGACTTTCAAGACATTGTTTAAGGGAAAAGGATTTCATGGCCCTTCTTTTATAGCCTTTTTCAACTATATTCACATCTCACATTCATATTATTATTTTATTATCGCATGTGCCTACCCACATCTCTGAAGAGTTAAGAAAACGCTTAATTTTTCAGCGGAAGGAGGAGGGAATGGAAGACAGGTCCAATTTTTTATTACCGCTATACTTTACTATCATTATGCATAGCTAATTTCATTTCATTCATATTTCTATCTTACGTCAAGTATTTAACGCTTGCCTTTGTATTGGAGCTGTGCATGTTGTGATGTTGAAATTCCTGGAATTTTATGTAACATTTCGCACTATTCTTGGAAATGAGAAAGCCATTGTCCTACATTGTCCTACTACAAAAATGCTCTGTTTTTATAAAATGTTACATGTCTTGACTTACGTGGCTGAAAATCGCTAATCTTTTAGTTTTTCGACACTCCATTATTCCACACTAATTGAGTAGATTAATCATATTTTAGCGAAACCGAATGATATAATGAAAAACCTGAGAAATTTTGTAATACCATTAATTTTATTGGTAGAATGGTTACCCATGCTGCATGGTAAGATTCAATTCTCGAATTGGAAGAAATTTTTACTTAAAATTTCATGATGAGTTTATGCAAAAGTTATATAATATTGATCTAAATAGCTCTGACCCCTTTTGGCTCTTTGAAGGATCTGCTGAGTGGCCTTTACTCAGGTGAAAATAAGGATTCTATTTAAATGTCAAGAAAATCTTTTTGAATCGAAACTTATTGAAATATTTGTTTTATTTAAACCCACAGATCCCGAGAATTTTAGTCCACAAAATCGTGTGAAACGCCTTCCATCAGAGAGTGGACCTGACGTTCTAGCATCATCTCAAGAAATGAACTTGGCAAAGGGACCTCTACGAAAAAGAGAAATTAAAAATGAATTTGCAAAAAAATATTGCTTCATGCTTGGAAGCACGTGCGGAAAACTCCCGGCCCTTAAAATTCTATGTCTTCTGCGGTGCTACTTCGGGGATAATGAGGAATTAAGACCTTATTTAAATCTGATTCCCCAAGCGACTATGCAAACTTGTCAATCAACCAATACTGCATTTAATGAGCTGCCAGGCTGGATCTATAAAAACCGCGACACTTTCGCCAACATTCAGCAGATGTTAAGTGCCTTTGGAGTTGTTCCTGGAGAGGAAGCAGACTTTGCAAAGAGCGCAGCGGACGCGTTGTTAGTGACTATGATTTTGAAGTCAAAAGGGTTGGATTTTGACGAGTTTAAACCTTTTATTCGGCGTCTCGAATTCCACGATTCGGATAAAGAAGGTCCCCCAATACCAATCGAAATTAATACGCTAACCCAACTCCTTACAATTGTTAATGCGGGGAATTTTGTTAACAAAAACTGCAAAGAGTCAGGGCTTGAAGATGAAAGCGTTTTGTTAGCCGATTTACTACAAAAGAGGCGATGCATGCTTGATTTTCTTATGCCTGGTTACTTCGTGTTTAGCCGTGCACCTGATGTCGCTCCAACAAGGCGCATAGAGTCAATGCTGCGCGCTTGGAATTTGCCTCTTTACTCTTTGACTGGAACAGGATGCTGTTTGTCTAGATTTGCAGAGGAGAACAAGTATTTTGAGTGCTTCCACAACATCTCTCATGGCTGGTATCCACCATACGATGGAGGCCCAGGCCCTGAGGTCTGTGGAGCTATTCCGTCATTTAAACCTGGGACAATTAAACCAAACGTAACCGACAACGGAGGAGGCATAAAACCAGGTCCTGTAAAGCCATGTGAAAATTCCCCCGATTACAAATTGGTTGAAGGGTTGGATGAAGAACATTCAGGGAATTGTACTCTACCCACACCATCTCCTGGAACGCTGGACTACTCAGGCGAAGTCGTTGCTAATGTGAGCAGTGATGCAGTAGGGAACGATTATGGAAATGAATATGGGGAATAACCAGTATCGAAATAGTTTTAAGGAAAACATTCAAAGCGCTACATTATAGTTGAAGTCTTTCATTCAAGGTTGCTGGAATATCACGAGACATTCAAATATATTAAATATATTAAATTCATTGATGACATAATGACTCAATCACCTCTCATAAGCTTTATCATCAATGTATTTCCTGTCCTTTCTTCGGTTTCTGTAAATACATGTGCAAACCATCCGTACTTTAATCTATTTAATGATGCTCATAAAATCTATAAAATACTTCACTGAGCTTAAAATGACACAATTGAACTAATCTGTGGTCATGAATTATTGATATTTTCTGGAATAAAAACCCACATTACGTCTTGTGGCGTCTGAGGTTCAATACGTTTATAATTCAATTCAACAAAACAACTTATTTGTAGAATCGTGATCGCTTGCGGTCCAATACACCGGATATTGCGCTTGTTATTTTGATGCTACGAGTTCATGATTATCGTGGAAATGAGTTTATAATGGTTTCTTTTTTGAAAATGTGTGGTTCAGAGTTGGCTTTGATATGATAATGACAATGATGCAATGTTATTTAAAATAGTTTCGACTTTTGACACTTCGGAATCCTCTTGCAAAGTATAGGAAAAACCATGTCTGTTGTATTTAAATCATAATCCATTTATCCAACTTGTGAAATAATAACCGGATTTGCAGTGAGCAATTAGCGACTGAATGTTTTCGTTCGTTTTTCACATTATTAGTCAAAAATAATGAAGTCATCTATCATATTTCAAACTGTATATTTTTGTCTTTTGCCGATTTATGAAGTTTACGCTCAAAAAATATTTGTATTTTCGGACCATTACCAACAAGGTAAACT
>JAHZMU010001184.1:0-23307 GCA_027743725.1 Rambutsinella grinnellia | reverse complement strand
CCGAAAAATGCTACAATAAATAATAAAAATAAATAAATAAAAGCTATTATTTTACATAGATCATTATTATCAGACATTATGCGTCACGATAATGTCCAGCTTATCTGGAAAGTAGTTAAAAATTGTAAGATACCTCTTCTTTCCCTCCAACATCCTGTTTTCTCAAATCGTTTTCATAAATCCAATCACATCGTCGAGTGATAGACTTGCTAAAAAAAGCTCACTGGAGCTAAAAAGCTCTCTTTTCATTCTTCTTTCATTGCTTCAATGCCAATGCCTTGGATTTTCGATGCTGGAATGGTTTATTCTTGATTCTCACTCATCTCCTTCTAATAAGCTGTAAATACAGAATCGAACTTCGAATCATTCGAATTTTATAGTCTTTTTCGGTAAAAATATTTTTTTTCTTCTTAAATTCAATTAAAAATGGGGAGAGGGAAGAAGACAAACGATCAAGTTTTGAATAATCTACAACTTCTGCTGAAAAAGTTGCGAAAAGGGCAGCGGGTTTCGTGCAAGAAAGGAGAACGGTATTATTGAAGACGTTAGACAAAAATTTGTCCACTTTGACAAGAAGTTGATGAGCCTCGAGTCGAAAGTGAGTAGGATGAAGGGTCGTACAACAAAAGGCGAATTAAGGGTTGAGAAGAAGTTCTCTAATCAGCTGGAGGAAAAGTTCGAGACTGTTGCGAAGAAGAAGCGCTTGGTTAAGAAGTCAAAGAGGGTTGTGGTGAAGGCGAAAGGTCGAGCACCGAATGATGAAGAATCGGTATCAAGCGATGATGAGATTAGGGAGGAGGGAAGTGCGCAGGTTGACGGAGAGAATGAGATTGCTGAAAGTAACGTAGCCCTAGACATCCACCAAGGTACCGGGATCGAGGATAATGAAGAGATAGAAGTCGGTGAAAGAGGACCTTCATTAGAATTGGTCAAGGAAGAAACGGATATTGAGGTAGTTGAAGTGTTGATGCCCTCTCCACATGACCAGGATGACTCTTCTAGTGAATGTTCAGGGGACACCGTGGTCATTACAGGTAGGAATGTTGTGCCAGAAAGGAATGACGAAGCTCGAGCTAATCCTACCCCATCAACTTCGAATTCCAGTGATCCCGCAACTGACGGGGAGCTTGCGAAGAGGGCGAGATTAGGGGATGCGTAAGTCAATCAATTTTACCTAATTTATTGCATTATACTAAAATGTACACACATAATAGGGTCACTAACGGATCATCTCTGGACCTCCTGAACATCTCCAATGAAGAAGAAAAAGAAACGAGGATTTCAGAGAGACTGGCTGTGCTCTATGATCGTGTTAGCCGTCACCCTCTGTTATTATAGAAGTAGACATCGGCGGACGACCTTTGTGGAGTGTGGTTCTACGTTAGCACTTCAACAATCTTTAGTTAAGGGACCACTAGTTGGTTTAGTTAGTTTTTAGTCAAAGATTACCCTAACATCGATAAGGTAGATTCCAACTTTAATCAAGGTCAAATAGATCCGTCCTTCTGGTCAACTGCCGTTTATTATTGTACAACTTCAATTTTTTCAATACTTACAAATCTACTATATATTATTTATCTTTACTATTCCAGTTAAATATATACTGTTTGCTTTAAAACTTTCCAAAGTGTAAATTGTCATTTTTCATTTGAACAAAGAGATTTGTATTGCATGTCTAAAATATGTTTTTATTCCAAGCATGACCAGTCTATCAGTGTCTAGATTAGTTAATGCTGATTATCTTTTAATTTTATCTAATATTTTTCAAAAATAATTTTTGGATGTCATTGGGAAAGGAAACGAACGCGGATGAAAATAAACAAAGTATTTTGCTTTTATGTCACGAACAAAAAGGTAGTCAGTGAGAAAACATGTTTGGCGGAGTCTCCTTTTCATTCTCAGATTTCATCCAAACATTACAAAAAAGCTCCAGGTCAGCATTTAAAGTTGACAAAGTAGCTTAAATGCTTGCATGAATTTTTTGTACTGAATAGTTGTCTCGTCAATTAGTTATGTTTGAGTAGCATGTTAATTGTAAACAAGAAATATTAGTTATTTAATAGTTAAGCAACATGTAAAGCGTTAAGATTTGTTTGAAAAAGGTTAAAAGTTCGAGATGAATGCGTACTTGACGACTTCCGGGGTGGTGCAACAAAGCCCCACAGCGGTAGCACCGACGGTCACGGTTAGTTCAGTGAATGTGAAGGTTCATGCGATTCCTTTGCCAAAAGTATCAAGCTCGAGTCCGGCTGGGGGAGGGCCTTCACCAAATGTCAGTATTGGAGGGAAGCGGTCCAGGGTTAATAGTAAAGATAAGGAGGGGAAGAAGCAAGCAGTTGGAGGTGATAATGTGGGGAGTAGTGGGGGTGGATTGACAAAGAAGGAAGTATCGATAGATTCGGGTAATTTTTAATTTTTTGGGGAATTCTAAAGGATTAATTGATTTAGAGTTGATTTGCTGAGGAATTTTTTTAAAATAGATTTAAGGAATATGATGCACGCGTTTGGAGACAGCTGCAGTCCTTTGGATGAATCGATAAGAATGATGGAATCGATATTGAAGCAGGAGCTACAAGGCTTTGTATATGTTTGTGATTCAATAGCGGCGATTAGCGGGTCAAAAGTTTTGGGGTTGCAAGAACCCATATTTGCCATAAGGAATGAGAGGTCAAGACTAATTAGATTATTGAAGTATTTTGGTGAGTAAATTTAAGTATAAGTTTAATGGAATTATTGATTTTTGACGTGGATAAGCTTTGTCATTTTTGATTTTAATTTATTTAAGCTATCAAAGATCAACAGCAGAAGCTTATCCGAATGAATCAAATCAGTCAAGGAGTAGTCACCCCGACGAAAGCGTACCTGGACGAAATCCGTAGTATTTTAGATAAGCTTGATGAATCAGGAGAATTCAGTAGACTGTTGGATTCGGAGTATATCATCGAGCCTACGAAAACGGAAAAGGCCCTTAGGGCGGATAAAATTAGCCAGAAAATTAGTTATCCCAAATACTTTGCTTATTCGAAAGCAAGGTCTGTTTCATTCGCTAGAAAAATTGGTAACCTTCAGGAGTGGGTTACGGTGAACACGAGGTCGGAGTTTAAAATGGGGCCTAATTTTGTAGAAGTTTTGTCTTTTCTCGCGTACGAAATTATTTCCCAGATGATGGACTTAGCTTTTATTATCAGGAGGGAACATGTCCCCACAACGAATCCTATCCATAGGTTGACAGATACGAGGGCGGCGAACCCGGAGACGTGTATGTCAGCTCCTGCTTTTCAGGTATAAGTTTAAACAAACATTTAGTAAAAAAAACCTTAATTTAAATAATCAAATTGTTTTCTCTTATTTAAATATAGAAGCGGAAAGACGATCAATGCAACAGCGTGTCAGAGATTTTGGTCCAGGCAAGTGAGCTGGAAGCTAAACGTCTTAAAAAGGTAATGTCAGAGTAATCTTAGATAAATCCTACTTGTTTTTAAATAGTTGAAACTTATACTATTTTAACGTTTGTTACAGGCTGCCTCCACCAGCAAGGAGGTCATGATGGTCAAAAATATGTTTGCTTTAACCTCTACCGAAATAGAAGAAGCTTATCATCGCTTCCTTAACTGTATCCCTCCAGCGTTATCATATAAAGTAAGAGCTGAGAAGGTGCGTCGACTCAATCACCAGTATTAGATTGTAATTTCAGTATTTAATTTTTAACTTGTCTGTTCATTCACAAAAACTTTGAATGTGGTTTGGAAAGAGCATTTTCAAAATATAAATCCTTCCATCCGTTTCGTGTAGTTTTAAAAGTCGACCTTTGACTGAATCATGTTCTGTATTTATAAAATTTAATGTATTATAAGAAATTATGTTCTGGTCAATTTTCGTGAAACTTTGGCTTGTGAATAGTGTCACCGGGGAATGTTAATATCCCGATTCCAATAGTATTAACTTTTAACCTTTATCCTCATAATAAGTAATACTCACTGTACCTATAAACTTCCTGTTTATATGTACAACCTGTACTTAAATTATTACCATATTATCCTAAAGTCATAATTTATATAACGGTTCCGTACATGTAATTTTTTATTGCTAAATATTTTAAATATACTTGTCAAAGAAAATTAATTTGTCCTTGTTGTGACTAATATGAAATCCGTTGCGCTACATATATCATACATCATTCCTAGATAAAAAGAGACGTGAGTATACAGGCAACAAAAATCTACTTGGACTAGTTTTGGCATAATGAGATGCAGTCAAAATACATATTAAGATCCCTTTCAATCGCCATCATCAGTCAGGATGTGACGTGAACTTTTTCTAGTACTAGAGGGTTATCCAAGCGACTTTATCATTTGCATATACATAGTCATCAATTAGTTAACCAAATTGGTTAGAAATGATTTGATTCTACCAAGTCACTTGAATCAAGTGTGAAGTAACGTGCGGAAATAGCTCAACGACACTCAAACTCTTTTCTATGAATCCGCGATATAAGCAGGACATTAGCTTTCTTTGTCGTTGTCTTTGCTTTTTTTTGCCTGGAGTTTCTACATCCACATATAAAAGTGTCAATTCTAAATTAGAATATTATATATTTTTAAAAAAATACTTTGCACTAATTTAATTTAATAATAACCAGTAATAATTAATACTTCAAACATTTTGAAATTTGTTAATCATATAAAATCCCTTATTTTAAATTGTCTCCTCTTCATTTTACTCAATCGCTAAATTTTCCCTCGACTGCAGCCCAACGATCATAATTGTGCGAGTATTTCCAGGCAACTTGTAAGTAAAATTAATGGGTTATAAGCAGCTCAGCAGCAGCTTATGATTCATTGTCCCAATGGAGAAAGCATTATCATCCCACGCACAAGTAACTAAACTATCAATTGAGCTCTTAGACCGCTTAACTTGTTTAATAGAATGCATTCTTTTGGAGAAAGAAATCTTTCAAAGAATTCAGCATTTTTTAAGCTCAAATATTTTCTCGATAACGCTACGAATGAATGGGGTTTTTATATCCAAACGATTTTATATTACTCATAAAAACTTTTCAATAATCTGGCCATTAGTCCAGAAACCTTGATGAAGACAAGACTACCCTATTGTGTCCGAGTGGAGCAACAGGAGTAGGTATTTTTTGCCATCACAAAATTACTTGTCCAACTTTCAATAAGAGAATCAGGGAATGCTGAACAGAACAAAAAACATCTCTTTCAATGGAAAATGTTTAGATTTACTTTTGTATGACTTTCTCATAATTGGAAAAGGTGGAAGAGCAAAAGCATACAGAAATGAGACGCTATCCTCCTTGAACGAAAGAAAAATTATCCCTGCCCACACACAACTTGAAGCAGAGCGTGCTGGGCAGAGAAGGTTTTGGAATAAATTCAAGGCATCTCATCAGACTCCACGCCATTCCACGCATCAACACCAACGAGGTCCCATATCCTCGCCAAGACCTTTCCAAGCCTCACACTCTTCTCAACCAATTTCTTCATCATAACAAGTCACAAACAGATTGGAGAAATTTCTCGAAAATTTTTATTCTCTTCAACAATTTATTCCAGAAAAAAAGTTTTAATTACGAAATAAACAAAAGCTGAGAGTATTCGAGAAAGTATCTTACTGACAGCTAATATTTTAATGTTTTGGAAAGTTTTTTAAAGAGGAGAAAATAGCAAGAGAAAGTTGGTGAAGCAAGTCGTTTAAAAGACTATCATCAGAATTAATTTGGTAAGTATTTAAGACTTTTAATAACAATTTAATTGAACAGCACATATATCTTAAGGTCGGTATTAGCTTGCCCCAGTCGCTTGAGACTTGTCTAGACTATAGCCGTGGAGAAAGTAGAGAAAGTCCTGACCTTGCTTTCCTTAATATTTTGAAATGTAATGTTATTTTCCTATTTTATCACTTGCATTTTTCAAAAATAGTAATAATTTTTCGAATCATGACAGTTATTAAATAATTTAAATATTAGTTAAGCTTTTGGGGTACATTAAGACATACTCATACCTAGATGCTTTCTCTTTGAAGAAAGCTCAATCAAGTTTATCAACAAAAGATTGACTCTTTTCAGGGGAAGTTATAAATAACTGTGGAAAACGCATTAGAGCTCCTTCCAAAATTCACACCCGCAAAAGATGATTGTCCTAACTCGTTTTCTCAAATTCAGCTTGTACGCATTAGTCGCCCTGTTTGATGAGAGTGCGGTGGAGGCAAGATCCTACATTGAGACCAATGAAGTCACATACAAAATGGATGAAAGGGTAAGTTTCCAACTTATAGCATGTCAAATCTAGAAATAAACTTTTTAGATTCCAAGAAATAAACCATTTATCACGGGCATTGCTCACGCAAATTATCTTGTTAACTCATTGATCATCATGAAATGGCATTTTCCACGCTCGTCTATACGTCTCCCGCCCACTACACACTTATTAGGTCAACTAAAGTTGCCATTAGCACGCAAAGGCTTACTCGAGTGGAAACTGAGAAATGGCAACGATTATTTCCTGAACTCCCATTCAATGATTTGCGTCAATGAGATGAGTGCAACAATTGGGATTCTCAAGATGCGTTGCTCGTCTCCAGGAAAAAGATTAAATTTAAATGGCAATTCCCTTCTTCAAAAAATCACTCCAGCCTTGTTTGCAAACTTGTCAAAAATATTTGGAGTAAACAGAGCATTAGAGTGATGCGCATAAACTGGTATCTCACAACCCAGACAGTTGTCATTAGCATTAACATCGTCATCAATATAAACTTTTCAAGTGGATCTTCTAGTGAAATGTTACGGGTGTGAAGAAATAGGTTTAAAAGCTTTCTTCAACTTTTCCTCCATTTTTATGAGTGGCTATAAAACATTATCGCATTTTCCCATAGCCACCACCATATTGTAAGGAGACTTTTAAGAGAAAAGTTTTTCAAAAGGTTTAAATAGATTTTAAGGATATTGTTGAGATGCGAATGCAGGTTTAGAATAAACAGTCCATTTAATTCCATCACACAATTCGTTCCACTTTTACTCCCGCATTATATAACATGCCATGTTAAACATGGAAAGATTATCGTAGTTTCTAAAAGAAAATAGTTTTTCTCAGGACCAAAACCTTACTATCTTTTAGGCAATGAAGCTACCCACTTGCGCCCCTCAGTCGATATGCGGATATTTGCAGGCGAATGTGCGTGGAATCAACTACCAACGACTTTGCTCCTGCCCGAGTGGGATTACCTCTTGTCCCATGAGCTGGGACTCGGATGATGGCCATTCTGTTACTCAAGGATCGGATCAGTACAAGGTTAGTAGTTTAATAAATTACCTTTTCATAAACCGCTTTTTATATACATCTCAATAAGCTCATTGAAGAAAGTTTTTTTAAAGATTAACTTTAGTTGCGTAGTAACTTTAGTAACTTTATGAAAGCTTTACGAAAACGAAGACTCGTGGATTGGGCATAATATTGATTCACATAATCCAAATCGAATTCTATAAATTATTACACCTTTCACCACTTTTCGAATCTCCCGACTTAATTTTGTAATATAAATGCATTGCCTTCAATATTAGCCAGATTCCCAGTAGCCTTCTCTCTCCAACCGGAACTTCATTGGGAATTAATAAATGTAGCCATCCAGAAGTAAAAGCTATTCCAGCAATAAATCATTTTTGGGAGTAGAATATTTTATGAATTTATCAACGTTTTGTAAGTTTTCCACGAAGATGACGATGAGTCATCGTCGATGACATTTACATGGTCAGCTTAATTACATGAGTTCATATGAAAGGGCTTCATTAAGTGATAAAGTGGGTTTCATTTTGAAGAATAATGGCCACCATCATACCTGCGACTTTGAGGAAATGTCACTCAATTAAGTTCGTCGTAACTTAATCTTGTAGATCATTTTGAATGAAGAGGAATCAGTCTAAATTCTAACCAACGAGAAATTATGAATTCCCTTTTCCCTTCGTAGCGAAATCAATTGGTAAATTGGACGAAACCAAAAAAGAATTTATGGGGAAGCAGATGGAATAGGAATGATCTGTTTTACCTTTGAGTAAACTCCATAGCATTTTTCCTTGTTATGTAAGACTTGTTGTGAAAGGTGAAAGGATGGATCCGGTTGTGTTTCGACATTTATCTTTATCATTCTTGCTACATGGGACATAAAAGAAAATTAGAGAGTTAACGCGTTTAATTGCGTATCCTGTAAATAGGTGGGGGCGTTAATAAAGATTCATTAAAACTTTCGCATTTTTTTAGCCCTCCGTTGCAAAATTAAGAATTGGAAGAAATTATTGCGCAAACTTGTTTTCGAAGGAGGCAAAGCAAAATAAACTTTCAACCATTACCTTTCCCTGATATAAAATTATCGAAATTTCCAGACCATCTTGAACTTTCGCCAATGAACTTGTTGACGTAGTTTTTACGAACGTCGTAACATTCTTGATCGTCACAATTTATATGATTGATAAAAGGGTTCTTTGTTAGGAAGCGTTTGTCGGCGAAATAATCATATTTGCCGTGTATATTTGCTTTCAAAATGTGTGATTTCGACATGCCTGAAATCTATTTAAAGGTTGGGGATTCCTCAACTTTGACTTTATCAATATTATCGACAACAATAAAGACGCTCAACAGGCTCTTTCCCTGGAGTGGATCAAATAAAAATGCTGACGTTTCCTTTCAACTCGCTTTCATCTAAACAACTTTTATCTTCTGCTTTTAAATTAGCAATTGGCACGTTCCCCTTTTTCCACTTTATTTTTAAGTGTTTCATGTAGCAAAGCTTGTTTCTTTTGAATCGGTTTAATATGTCAATTTTGCAAGAAGGATTTACATTGCAGAAAAAACAGGATACAAAATATTTTTGATTTAGAAACTCGAAAACAAAAAGTTATTAAGGTGCCTTTGTTATAAATTTTAAAAACATATTTTATTAAACAAGCAGCGTTCTTTTCCTTCTTCCTGCCTAATCCATTAGACATCTCGAATAGATTTGATGGCAGAAATGTAATCCCTTATCTCACGCAAAACCTCTCATACGACCTATTTTTCCCAGAAAGCGTGGTTTTCATCGGTTAAGCAAAATGCTTTCAGACCCATCTCACATTTCCCCTCTTGGTTCTTCNAGACCCATCTCACATTTCCCCTCTTGGTTCTTCTACGTCAACACAATTTCCATTTAGCACTTAATCATTTCTAATTGCTAGAGCTTTGACCGCAACCTCGCAATTAGCGTGAATTTTGAGTGACGCTTGAAAAATAGGTGGAGTAGGCGTGTAAGAGATGTGAACGTCTTCATTCATTATTCCCAACCCTTTTATACTTCGGATGAATTGTTTATCCAAATTTCCAGTTTAAAAAATGAGCCTTTGTCGACACCAGTTGGGAATTGGAGGAAGCTGTGTAAGTGGCTATTCATTTTACACGTTTTCAAAGGGCTTTTGTTATAGACAAAAGAAAACATTTGTATGCAATATTCATTTCACTTGTTCACCTTCACAAAGTGCTATATAGCACGTGGTAGTTGGGGAAATGACTTTGGCACCGGTGAACTCTTTGCTAAAAATTTATTCCATACGTCCACTAGCATTTAGTTATCATCAGAGGTTTACAAGGGAAACGTTAGAGTGATCTACAGACGTGAGCTTTTTACCAATTTCTCCGTATGCAAAGTAGAAATCACTTTCACCGAGATAAAAAGACGTTGAAAAACACCCATGATTTTTCACTCTTGTCCTCTCCTCCAGTAAACATTTTGCATGCACACCTGCCACGCTTATCCTATTCAATAGCTTCGAATTTCATATTCAAGTACGGACTTTGTATTGGAATAGGTGATGGGTGTAAGGACGTGAGAAGGTTGTTGGGTGGCTGGAATTAAAGGATTTTAGATGCTATTTATATTCATAGTTGGGTTATTGTTTCTTTCCAAATTTAAAATTCGCTTTTAGGAAATATGGATTATGTGTAGTGAGTAATCAGTATGTAATATTGAAAATAATCTGATTTCTAGCTCAAAATGGAAGGCTTCCCACATTGCCCCACTTGCATGTAATCATGGACAAGTAGAGTAGTCTTGTGATGTTTTATCCTTTATGATTTCAGTTTTGCGACAAGCCACCCACGCTTACCACTTGTGAGCCTAACCAAACAGCATACTCGAGCCGCATGGTGTATGCGAAGGGAACCGAGGAACTTTATGCGAAATCAGATCATTTGCACTGTGTCTGTCCTGAAGACCACAATTACGTGCTTGCCCATCAAAACTGGGATGAACCGGATGCAGACAGCGAATCTGTGGAATTTTTCTATACCTGTGCTCTCGTAAGAATAATTTTTGTGGTCTTTAATGTTGATTGGTTAAAGCATTTTCTGGGATTTAGTACAAATTCGCTAAATACTTCGTTAATATTATGAACTATAGTCAATACGACTAACCGCAGCTTCCCTATTGGAGAATGAAGTCATTGAAACGTTTTTGGTGGGTGGATAAACTGTAAAACAAAAATGGCTACAGTTTTGATACATATCCAAAATGAGATAGTGACCGCAACCGCTCTGTCCTGAATGGGGAGCTGGAATAGATTTGTAAAGAGTAAATCCCAAATTTTGTTGTTTTCATTGAGGTTTTGTGGTAAACTTGTTGGAGATAATCGACAGAATTGGAACAAAACAAAAGCGTACCTGTAAACCCACTTTTCTTTTTCCTAGTTGCCCATCTGTAAAATCGGGGATACTTGCAAAACACTGAGCGAGAAAGGACCAGAGTTTCTCGTCAACCGCAAATGTCGTTGTCCGGACGGACTCCGTTGTCCAACACTGACCACCCATGGGGTTAAGTCGTATGAGTTAGGGAATGGCCGGGTGGATATGCTTCGGTGTCAGCGCTAAAGGGATAGAGCAAAACATGTCAACTTTTTAAGTCGATCTAAGGATGGAGTGCACATGTAAAAATTATTAAGGAAAAGTAGTCTTTGAAATTATAAACTTCCTTTCTTTTACTTTTAAATAGCCCATGTCAGTATTCTACTTTTAAGCTTAACATAAGTCCATTTAAAATGACTACTCTCACTATTTAAAAAATAGTATTAATTAAGCACAAATTCTAAATATATATACTTGTAATTATTTTAAAATTTAGTAATTGCGAATAGGAAAAAGTCAACACGCCAATTAACAACTCATCATGAAAGGAGAAAGTTGATCTTCTCACTTTGTACGGCATGGATTGTGTAGAAAGCTTTTAGACTATTTCTCAAAATCTTTTGACAACCAGACAGGAAAAGAAAGAACAGCTTTACTGCTTTGTACAAAACAAAGTGCAAAAGGTGAGTGTGTGAATGGTTCAGAAAAGTTTATTTTTTTGCGTAGGTCACTAATAAAAAACGTATGACATTTGTTTGAAAACGCACTTATCCATGAAATAAAAAGAAAACTTTTCGTGATGACTTGAGATAATGATGAAATATTATTTTGCATGAATAAATGAGCTGAATTGCTAGGACAAAGGTTAAACAAGAGACTCGAAAAGTATCCTAATTAGCGATTAGTTTGACGCAAACGCATCCAAGCTACTCCGAAACTTTTAGAATTATTCTTCAAAATTGAATCATTAAGGGTATCATGCAAAAAGAATTTTTTCAGATGACAAAACCTCCCCCTCACATTCATGGCGTTACAGAAGAAAACGATTCTAAATTTCAGTCCATAATTTTGTGGCATAATAGCCTTATGAGAGTTCTGCGATTTTTATATGAAAAGGTAAACATCTCCAAGCCACTCTACACAATTAATCATTTCCTGTCTCATTAAAAATTCCAGAGAAAGTATTCCGCTTTCTCTTGCATAGCTCATTTTTAAAAAAATGCTTAAATGTGTGGGTGAACTCTTCTTCTTATGCGAGTTTCATGCCAATAATACACTGTACAAGTCTCAATTTGCAGGAGTGAAAGTTACAAATACATTTTTCTTTATTGTTGCCAAGCATTTTACACTTCATTAGTCAGTGATATTTTTAAGGCTAAATATCCGAAGCATTGAACAATTAGTTTATATAAATAGGTTGTAACAGTTAATAAAAAGATAATTATATTTTAGCACAACGTACATTGTCGGCTATTAAATATATAGTATCTATTAACATCTTATTATTAATTATTGACTTGTAACGGTAGAATACATTCACTAAAATACCACAGGTGCCGGTATAATTTGCTTGCAATTTCTTTCCTGGTTATTGTATCGCATCGCGCTTTCATTTTTAATAAATGGACAAGAGATAGAAGAGGGTATCAAGTCAACCAAAATCGTGACATGGGACCCATTCACAGTACTTCCAAAATATCATCAAGTGTCTTCAAAGTAATATAGATTTAAATAAAACGCTTTCGAATTACTCGGTTGCTTTCTCCTAAAATAATCTTTCGCTTTTACCCATTTCAAAATATTATTCGAGTCATAATGCTTTACCTTTAGCTATAAACTCTAAAATAATAAAAATAATAACAGGACTACTCGGATATTGCTAAAGAAATTGGAGGAATTCGTGACAGGTTAAAAATCCTTAAGATGTTAGTTTAAATGGATCACTCAATTTTGGAATCTTCCGATATTCTCTTTTCGGATGATATCCACGAACAACTTTTTCATAAATTGGTTGAAATAGGGGCTAATCTATTAGTTTCGATTACATTCAAGTGAGGATGCAAATCAAAGAACTGAAAAATGCAAACGACACTATTTGCATCATGGAAAAAGAGGTGCCAGCGTTAAAATGGATACAAGATCGTCGAAAAGTGACTAGTGATTATGTTAAAGTGTTTCCTCTTATACCACACATTTGAAATACTCTGTTGCTTTCCCCGAAATTATTTTTCGTTACATTATTCGAGTCATAATGTTTTACCTTAGCTATAAACTCTAATGTACTTACTACACTTATTTGACAAATACAACAACTGGAATACTTAGACTCACGGCAATGCTCGGAAATGGATTAGGGTGCAAGGCAATGGCAAAATACATATTTACAACTTTCAAATATTTTTTCATATAATATTTACGAACGCAAATAGGCACGCACGCTTATCTAAACCTTCTCAAATCTACACCAATGTGACTTACAAAATTCCAGTAGCTGACTAAATCAATCACAATAAAGATACCAAAAAATACTACTTTGCCCTACTTTATCTGTACCAAAATGGGTATAAATTGAAAACTTTTATGCCCTACCTAAATTGACTATAAAATATCTAATCTATAATCCTCTAATTTAAATAAATAAAAACATAATTGAATATCATAGCACCTATTATAACACCGAAATAAAAATACTAGATGAAATCTCAGATCAGCAGGAATTATGACTACACATCAATAATACGCGACTTGGTTGTCTTCATTAACTCGATAATTTCGGGATCCTCTTGTGGAAGCAAATTATCCTGTTTTGGCTGTCTCAAAGTGTCCCTAAGCTTCCTAGGATCTAAATAGTTAGCTCCAATACTTTGCATTCCTCTCGCTAACTTCCCAAGTGGGGCGAAGACAACATCTTTCTTCTGCATTTGGTTGTCGTTTCCATCCTTAATCGCGCTCTCGCTGTGAGATCCCTTCATATGGGCGAGACTAGAGAAGATGTCTTGATCTGATGTTGATCTACTATCGGTGGGCAAGGAAGGGACAAATTTGTGCTTCAGGCTTGTCGGCATTTTATTGATGAATGAACTATTGAACATTTTGACAGGTGTTGTGACTGGAACTTTATTAATATCTTCTGAAGATCTGCTCATTCGCTTTTGACTATTTCCCGAGGCAGATAAAGTAGAGCCGCCTGCCATGAGATTGCTATGAATAGGAACATTCAGAGTGGGCTCTTCAGTAATCCTAATCTCTGGTGTTGTAGACCTTCCACTCTGAGAGCTTGGACTGTTCATTGTAATAGTTAAACTATTTGTTGGTAGGGAATACCTATGTCGGTGGATAAGGTCTTGAGGAATGTGCAGTCTAAGAGAAGGATTCGTATCTGACGAGGTAGGGGTGATGTCTTGACTAGCAGGGTCCAATACTGGCGTTACAGGTGAGAGTCCAGGGCTAATTCTGATCTCGTCATGGAGAATACCGGGTGGTACGCCAAGATGGAGAGGAGGGGTGTTTCTAAACGGTACAAATACTATTCCACAACTCGGTAGGACTATATCGGCTAATTCTTCACGACGAACAGGAATAGAACCAGTTTCCATTGGTGTACGAGCATAATGGTGTGGGGTAGCTGATGGGTCATTGGATACCTTGAGGGATTGAGGAAGGGGCAGTTTTTCTGAGGCAACTGTGTTACCTTTGCTAGCTCCATCCTGTAGGAATTAACAGAACGGAATCGATTAAAATTTATTTAAATTTACAAGGAAAACAATATCCATCAAGGTGCATTAAACTATTTACCTCATCCTCAGCAGCTTGTGCGTTGTTACGCTTTCTCTTTAAAAAACTCGGAGCAAATCGTTGCATTGATACTGGAGCAAATTCTAAAGCGATATTGAATATTAGTGTTATAATTTTAAACAGAATGCATAATATTTGCATTAAAATCATGCTGACGTACTTTTACTTAGAGATTCAGCATTCCCGTCTTGAGCTGTCGCGGGCGCCTGTGCTGTCCCCGTATTCCAACGTGGAATCCAAGCATTAATCCCAGGCACACCTTTTGGATTATTCTTAACAGGAGTTTGGTTAACTCCTTGAATAACTTGAACAACCTTCTTTGAGTGAGAGAAGACAGTAGCTTTAATTGTTTCCGCAAGCATCTTTAACGCCTCTGTTAATTAAAAATATATTTAAGTAATGACATTAAAACACTACTAATATTTAGAACCTATTTTTTTCCTCACCCATCATTTCATCCGGATGATTTATGTGCGTAAGACAATTATTAAAAAATCTTAGCGTAGAAGATCGAAAGTGGAAAAACTCGTGTGCTTCATCCTCGGCAACAAAGTGAAGCTTCAGAGAAGGAACATAGGACTGTGTACTACTATTTGTGGATGTATGAAATAAGCCCCAAACCCCGCCTTGTTGCTGCTGAGCTATAGGTTCATTAACTATCTCCAGAGACGATATGCTACTTAAGGTAACTTTAGTTGAGCTAGCTATCGTGTCTAAAGCCCAATCGTATCTGAAAAAAGGTTCGTATATTTTATTAATTTGCTTCATTATCTAAATCTTGGAGAAGCCTATTCATATAATCAGAATGCTTACATTGCGACAAAACATTCACTCTCAGTAAGAATGAGAACAGTATCGATATCTACGGATCCAATTTCGTTGGTTCTATGAAAGTAGAAAATTTATCTTATGTGAAACAGATCATATAGCAGACAGTCTAATCATATTTGTGATGTGAATGAGTAAATTACTTACTTGGCATTTACCAATCCCCACGACGCGACAACTATATTTTGAGGTGGAACTAAACAGTGTCTAACATCTTCAATCATTTGCATTATCAGCTCCGTTGTGATGTCTTTTTCCTCTACTGCTTCTTTCCCAAGAGCTAGTTCTTCCTCTGTCACGCTACTGATAACTCCTTCATGAAAAATGGAAAGCATTAGATATGCTTTAAAATTACAACTTTCCGTTCACAATGAAAATGTCCTTGAAAGCATAAAGTCAATCACCTAATATCAGATCAATGCACGCCTGGCGAGTCCCGTCCTTCAAACGGTTATTGAGATATCTATGTAAAATCACAGAAGAATTTAGAATTGATGTTATTGACATGCTTTAAGCTCGTGTTGGATGGAATAGTTGTTAAGATAGCATTAATTAAACGAACCTATTAGCAGAATTCATCCCGTCTCGCATCACCCCTGCAAACCTTCTCTCTCCAGTTCTAGTAAAATCGCCCTACGATATGAATAAAATGCATTAATGATTACTTCAGGCAATCAAAAGTATCATTGAATTTATTATTATTATAACGCTAGTTTAATTACCTTAAGGGCATTTGTCCCAGCATATTGCTTACTGATAATGTCACCATTGTTCGCCCACACCTCTAGGAACTTTTTCCTTATACTCTCCGATAACCCCACTTCAGGCAAAAGAAGGCCAATTTTGCTTAGCTGAAGGCTGAGTACTTCTCTAGCTAGAAAACTCTGTGAAACCAAAATAATGATAAAAATATTATTCAAGAAATGTGTTAAAACTATTTTTTCTTTTAAAGATTAATTTTACCTGGACTACATTGGTTCTATCTAAGCAGTCGACACAATTAACACGGAATGTCCCATTTTGCTGCATCACTACCCCATACGAGTCAACCCAACAGTACGCCATATTCCTTACGATATCATTGACGCTTTCAGTCAGTTGCTTCACGTTGTCGAATTTTAGTCCACGGCTGAAATTTTCGAAATTGATAATATCATAAATTTATTTTCTTCCTAAATTTTAATTTTATCTGTAAAGCTTACCACTTGTCATGGAAATCAAAAGTGATGTAGGCAACCTTCTCTGAATTGTACGACAGTACACATTTCCTGTAAGCCTCTTCGAGCACTCTTTCCTTCCCATTCTTCTCGACTAAATTGACAAGATTAACTGGGCCGTACATTTTCAACTCCTCATCCAAATGCTTTTCAAACGATGGTAGACTGTCTTCAACACCTGTTTCAAAGGAGGAGAGAGGGTTAAGTGTTTAGAAAATTCAACCTTAAATTTGGATAAATTATTTTGCAAATTAAACGCATACTTTTGTCCAACCGGACAGGTGGCCTATATTTGTAACCAGGCTGACTCCAAAAGACTGGCACGGAACCCCGAGTTTGGACAAAAGATATCATATGTCCTCGAAACACTATTACTTGTTCCGTCTCCACATAGTTGGCTACTTTCCCCTGCTCATCCACTCCCCTTCTTAGGTAACGGGTTCCTGCACGGAATCGACTTCTCCTGGATATCAGTATCAGCTCCAAATCTTGAGGTTCAGTATCGCCTTGTGAAATACGTGCAGAGTTGGGATCTAGCTGACATGTTTCATGTTGGATACTACCTTGCATTATAGGAATTATCCATTGATGGAGTGGAGCTTCCTGTTAATTTAAAATTAAATGTTATTTGGCATAAATGGGAGTAAATTTACAGTCAGATTAAAAATACTAACCTTTGAAATTATTTCCGAGAGCATATACTGATTCCAAAAGAAGCGGTCATCCGCCCTCTTCCATATCGGTTCAGCTACGTCACTTGAGGCTTTAGTTTCTTCACTAGGTACTTCACCGGAAGCAGTAGATTTGATTGACTGTCGTTGTAAGGAATTAAATATATCATATCCGTTGGAATAGTAGAAGGAGTCAGCCTCCATAAACATCTTATAATATTCATCGAGAAGGCGTCTCTCCGTTCTATCAACGCGCCTGAAATGAAATTAAAAAAATCGTTCCAACTACTATTTTAGAATCTGAAATCTCATTCCAAAATTCTCACTTACCCCCCATATTTCCTACTATTAGGGCATGCTGGAATTTTAACTTTATTCCAGAGGACACCTCCTCCCACCTCGCCGGTTGGATGCGGTCTGTGAGATGGTGTAGGGGGCGACGCTGTAATGCCAAGAGGATTACCACCTCCAGTAGGAATGTCCTTGCTTTTAGGACTGCATTCAATATCAACCTCGCACTCCGACTCAAGAGGCACTGAGACCACGGATGTGATTTTGTATATGTCTTGCTCCTTTATCCTACACACTAGCTCCTGAGACCTAATAAATACTAGTCGAGGCTCGGCAGCTGCAAATGTAAAAGATAAAAATTAGAAAGAACACGAAGCATTCATAATTACTGTCTAGACACTGAAGCAGGAGACTCAGTCTTTACAATCTAATTAGCTTGTCAAAGCCAGAATCTCTAATCATAAGCCAGCCTTCGACCTACTATTCTCTCAAATTTACCTGAACTCAACCGCAAAGTTCCTATATAGCCATATACTCTTCCTATCAGGAACAAAGTTGATTTATTTTCGACTGCCTCCCTCCCTAAAGAAAAAATACATTTTACATCTTTCAGATAACCCAAACCAGAAACCTTACTGAATGAATTATTCACATCCTCCTCTACTCACCCGTCTTCGTAGACATAATCCCATTCTCCCTATTAACCCAAAAGGACTCATTCTCATTTTGGAGGACAAAGTACTTGTCACTGTAGAAGAGTTCCATCGACTGGCAACTGCACTCCTTTCCTCGCGTTATCTTCACAACTCTAGAACGCATAATGAATCTGATTAATTTGTAAAATCACACAAGCTCCACACGATGTACACGAGACACATTCAACAAAACCAGAACCAGAACCAAAAGCAATTACAACTTCTTAAGATAAATCTAATCTAACTGTAAACCCATTTCTGATTGCTGTCCAATTTCAATCATGCTCCACTTCTCTACTTGATCTAAACAATCATTAGTCCCAATTACCCTTTCCCAACCACAACCACAGCTTGACATTGGATATGGGCGTTTTAATGAATGACTCATCTCCAATCATTGACGCTTCCTGTCTCTCTGACACGAGATATTTTTATTACTAATGAAAAAAAAACTTACCCAATAAATTTCAATTAATTATTAATTAAAATGGCTGATGACTATGTGGACAACGAGGTTTCACTCTGATGGGAATGATCTAATCATGATGCATGACTACTTTGTTTTTTTATAGCGAATAAAAAAGGAAATTAATTTAAGATGAAATTAATAAAAAGTTCTCGGAATGAATAGTGACGTAAGTGGGAGTAGAGCATCCAATCTCGAGAGAGAAGTTGGCTTGGCGCGCAAACAGCTGACTTTTGTTGATAGCGAGAATCTCATATGAAAGGGTTGAGATTTTTTAAAAAAACTTTTGACTTCAATCAAAGATAATAACTGTTTTAGTTAAATAATTAACTAGATTTGGGCGTTGATATGAATAGTTTAATTTAATTTCAATCATGCCAAAAAAGAAGGACAAGTGGAAGTCCCTATTTGCGGACCTTGGAAGGCCGACCAAAAGGGGGATTAGGAATTGTCCGAAATGTGGAACGGTTAATGGGACGAGGGGGAATTCATGTAAGAATAAGGCGTGCGACGTTGTCTTTAGAGATAACGGGGCTTCGAAGAAGTCGACGACGGAAGCATGTAAAATTGTGTCCAATATTGCAGGGCAGCAGGTAATAGGTTTTGTACGGTTAAGGTTGACTTTAAGGTTTAAATGGCTTTGGCTTTATTGTAGATTTTCTCAGTTCGACTTCGAGATCGAGGGCCGGATTATAGAAGTTTTGTACAAGTTCCTATGACAACCTCTGAGGGGAAGGAGGGATCGAGTCAACCTGCAAAATGTTATGTGGAGGCGTGTGTGAAGAGCAAAGATGTGAGCTTAATTTTTATTATCATTTGTCAAATGATGAATGACATTTGAGATGGCTAAATTGGGTATGAATATTTATGGTTTTTTATCACTTGCAGTTTCCCTGCGCCCATATTGAAGCGACACAAAGATGTTTTTCAGAATCTCAACCGTTGACCATGAAGCATTCCACTTTGTCCACATTGAACATACCTTCGGAGCATCAACAAGTATTAATTATTTAATTTATGTAAGAAAATGGACATTTAATTGTTGTTTTTTATTAGATCTTGACAAATTTGCTACATGACGACGGTGTCCTGGTCCAGCGAGTTTCAAAGACTTCATTCGTGGTGAGATGTACAACATCAGTTAGGCATCCATTAGGATACTTGCACATCATGTTTTTCAGACATAATCGCGATGACGGAGGTATGGACAAGAAGTTCTTGTGCACTTGCAAGCCATTCAAAACGATGGTAAAAAATATTCTTCAAAAGTAGGAAACGTTTTAATAGGCAGTGCATTTTATGCTAATAATTTTTTATAATTCAGGTTCGCGAAAATGACTCGACCCAATCTAATTCTGCGGAGGGGACAGAACTGAGCCCTAAATTTTGCATCCATTATCACGCGTGCCTTTGCGCTTTTGCTAGTAATGAGGACTTAAATTGCGAGTTTGACTTTTTCCTGTCTCAGTTAAATCAGGAGTGTACTCGTAAGTGAAAAGTAAATTGTGTATGTAATTATTTAACGACAAACTTTATTTCTTAACAGCTATGCTCTTGAGCCAGTTGCATTTAGTTACTTTACCGCCTCCAAACAATGGAACACAAGTGGGTGGAATGGACGCGAACCAAATATCAGTTGAGATTATGCAAGAAAATATTTCATTGTTGGAAAGCATAGCTGCTGCTGATGACACAACTCTTCACAATGTAATTAAGCGCAATTTAAAAATTAGTACGAGGCCAACAGTAAAATAAATAAATAATTTGATTACCAGGTACAAACTTTAGAGGGTGTTCTCTCAGACCAGATTATAGTGACAAATGTTGACGATTCCTTGAGCTTTAGTGAAGCTGGACTAGAAGGTCTTGAAGATGGGGATTCCCAAGTTTGCCAAATTTTTGCAAGTACACAAAATGCAATCCAACTTGCCAGTGGATTTTCCAACGCTGAAAATGTCCACCAAACAGTGAACATTACAACAAGTACAATATTAGCTCCAACTCCACCAACGAAGAAAAGAAGACAAATGTCAGGGGATGTTGTCGATGTTACAACCGCCCATACACCTCAACCGATTGTGTCCGCCTCTACAAATTTTGATGGTCAGAAGGCGATTCAGCCCAAAATGACATTAGCAAGAAGTTTTCAAGGAACCACATTGTTTACATATACGACACCATCACTAGCAACAACTGTTTCTAGCCCTGTACCATCGCAGTCTATAATACCAATAGAGCCTTCGAATCCGGCTATGGAAGCCTTTGAGTTGTGGCTATCTGGAGTGAACGAGAGGTTGAATGCTGCTATGAATTATCAATTTACGACCAAACCTGATCCCCTCATTTACTTTATTTCGATGGTAATTTTTGCATTTTATTGCATTTGCAGAGAATTCAAATTTATTCTACAAATTCTTCATTGATAATTTCTGTATTTATCTGTAGGAGTGTTTTGATCGTCTTCGAGAACGCATAACCACCGGAGTGAAGAAGAAGAGACTTCCGAACCAAACTGTGATAATCACCCGAACGGATAGGCCTCCTGCAGGAACTTTTACTAAACATGTGTGGAAAATCACAAATATTTTTCACATTCTTCAAATATTTCACAATCAGATTGTAAGTTGAAAACCTATAGAAGTGATAACTGGATTTTAAGGAATATGACAAAATTGTGTTTTCCTCTTAATTTCAGATTCCTTTAAAGATTAGTCAATATTTTATTAAAGGAAGTAATGGTATTTATGAAGAATGGGTGCCTCCAAATGATAGTGATAAGAGAAATCAGCTAATAAAGCCTCATGTGCATAGTACATATCTTAAAGTTGGTAAGTTTACTGCTTATAACTCTACATAAATTAGCGTTTTATGAGTAATTACTAAGATTGATTGTTTCTCAAAAGGAAAAAATGAGCCAACTGCCACAGAGAACATCCCCTTCACAATAGAATGGATACCTGACATTCTCCCTTTATCGAAGCTGGGCGAGCTCTCCCTAATTTTCGATTTTGGAAGACGAACCAACTCTCGCAATGACTTGAGTAGGAGCACAACTGTTTCTAAAGCTTCGTAATCATAACTGTGATAATAATTAGGTTTTGCATGCAACTTTTTAATGACTAAATAAATAATCGATTCCGCTAACAAACTTCCGTTACGCATTAGCCCAATCTGTAAAAACTTACACGGTGGGCTTTATTTGCTTCTTCTAATGAGTTGTTATAATAACTTAACTCGTTTTGTCCGCGTCCACAAGCTCCCTCAAATGTTTCCAGATGTGCATAAAACTATTCTATTAAACATTAATGCTAATAAAGGCAATAAAATGGACTCAACTTGATTAGATTTCAGAGATTTATTACAAACTTATAAACATATGATAGATTTATTAAGGGAACGCTACACATTTTAAAATTTCTTAAAACTTTTCTTGGAGCCCGGTCCCTTTGACACCTTCAATACATTGAAACGTACGGTTTTCGATAGGGGTCTGCACTCGCCGATGGTTACGATGTCTCCCAACTGAACGTCTCTGTAAAATTATAAAATAAAAGCATTTCAGCAAATGATGATAATGATATAATCTAGAGTGATCACAGTCACTCAAACGGTAGTTTTAAATCTGATGTTCTGAATCTTTAGAGTTTTGATTTTTATCAAAAATTAGCATAAAAAATAACTTTTTACCTAACAATCACACACGAATAATTCCTTTGAGCAATATTTATCAGATTTGATTGCAAAATATTGTAATCACCAAATCATTTTAGAAAATTAATCATCCTATAACTATTGCTCAAAGCATTTATGTATTATACAAAAAAACTACAAATCACCAACTATTCAAATATAGCAAACGATAGAGCAAAAGTTAGTTAAAAAAAATAAAATAAAAACACGCAAATGATACCTCACGAGGGGTTTTGAATCCTAATCCCACCGATCTCACATATCTTAACGACTTCTTCTTCGCAGATTGTACTTTCCTATTAAGGAAAACCGTCGGCTGCTTCAAAAAAGCCCTCTCATGTTGCTTTTAATTAATAATAATGTTAGCAAAGGTTCAGCAAATAAAAACACAGCAAACAAAAGGGTGAGCAAACAAGGGTTCCAGTGCAAAAAAACAATCCAGATCCATTCCAAAATAATAGGAAACCGAAAATAAAACAAGAAAAAAAATTAATTAGATTAATCAAACATTTTTTTACGTATTGTGGTGTCTTGAAGCCAAGACCAACTGTCCTCATATAACGAGGAACCTTGGTTTTAGGACCCAACCGGTATTTTCGGGAAGAGCCCGTACCTTTCTTACGGTTTAAGAAAACCGTTGGTTGCTTCTGAAATGCTCTTTCAGCCTTTACAAATATTTATAAAAATATCCTTTGAATCATCCCAATTAAAAAAATAATCTAAATTATAATTAGACATCAAATGCCACGTGTTTTACATGCGTCTCTCAGGTGGCGATTGCCACTACAAAATTCTCAATCATTATATTCTGAAGACCGTCGTTGTTTTCATCATAAAGACGCTAAAAACACTAATGAATTGATAACCAGTTCAATTTCTAATCAGCAAATAATAAATTATTTGAAAAAATCTTTTTGCAGTTACGACTCAATGGCCAGCGTTAACTGCAACGCAGATTATTTCAACTGCGGTCAGAAGCCATTAATTGTAAATGTA
>JAHZMU010001183.1:0-13294 GCA_027743725.1 Rambutsinella grinnellia | reverse complement strand
TAGTTAATCTTGCAAATGAGAATGCGTTCCTCTTTTTTCGGATATAGCTTAATTAAAATGCATGGATGTGATCAGGATCACGAGCGAGACTGGATGCTCCTCTTACCCAGAAATGAAAGCCTTTATTAGACACGATAATTTGCAAAAATTCTCATCAAAAGCTCATTTCAGTTGCAAAAGGCACTTTGCGGAAATAATTATCTTTTTCTCGCTTTAATACTTTTCTATAAATGCTGCATATTTTGAACTTAATTTGAGTGCAACTTCTATTCAAAACTTACCCTGTATCATCCAGATCAATACTATGAAAATCCACATCTTTGATCCAGTCATAATCGATCCTTGAGATTTTTCTCGTCAGGTGAAACTTGTCAGTTATGTGCAATAACTAGTTTACCATTTTCTCCACGTACGACAATTTGCTTTGTGCCAATTTTCTGATGAATATTATAGGTCTTTGCAGATGTTCAAAAGTTGCAAAAGTGAAGACTTCCAATGCAGAAATGAAGACTTTGGTGGACAAACGTTGTTGAAAGTTGAAGACAGGTCATTTAACTTCCTTTTTCTGAATTCCCTAGTCGTTCTCTTGATCCACAAATTGAAGAGAGGACTTTAAAGGGATCATCATCAGTATCATCACTCTTCAATTTACAAGTTGAAGGGAAGCGTGTGCCAACTTTTTTCCAGTCTACTTCACTTCATTCGGCAACAACAGTTTTTTACAATCACTTCACGCTCCAAACTTTTAGTTTCAATATCAGTCACGAAAGTCAACTGGCACTGTATTGAGCTTGACAATGTATATTTTACAGACTAAACGAGGGTGGAAGAGAGATTGGATGACTCATACAGTAAAAGTACATCACTTCCCATCAACTTCACATTTCCTTATCCTTTAAGTCATTCTATCTAAGCAATTGAAGATAAACTAGTATTGCACTTCCTTCAACTTTTATTTGCCTTGAAAAATGGTCAATTTATTTTTTCACCCCTTGAGTTATTTAAAGTTAATGCCCACTTTTCCCAACTCAGCACGATTGTAATAGCTTGCGTATGAGAGAGACGAAGGGGTGCATCGCATGCAACCATCAATAACCAAGAGAGAAATCTCATGAATTTTCTAACGTCTCTCGCACTGACAAAGATTGAAATGTCACTAGTTCAAAGAACAAAGCTTGCTCACATTTTTTGTGATTATTTTACTCGCTCTCCAGTAGACAAAAAGTAATCAGCGAAGGAAAATATTAAAGTTCTCAGCTGCACACACGGAACGTGGGTCGCACGACACCTTCTCTACTTCTTTCCGGTTCTTCCCTCCTAGTGACATAGCACGTGCCAAGCTCAACTTTATAATTGTGTTGGAGTAGTCTGAGCACAGAAAAAAGTATTCGAACTTGTTCAATTCATGAGTGCTACTTTCTTCTCCTGCTACTTTATGAGGTCATATACGTCAACAAAGTTTTTGTTTACGGAAAAGTTTCCGGTTTTTACAGATTATTTAATCTTGCACGACAACAACCTATTTACATAAGAATGGAAACTGTAACGGTTCTTTTGTAGGACTGTTTATAAAATATGGAGTGGTACACGGTAAATAACAGTTTGGCTTCGTTTTAAAGGTTAACTTTTGACATTCTCATTAAAACTGCAGATTACACACAGACTGTATGACACTGACACTATTGAAGTAAAATATTTCGTGGTTTGTCTCTCGTCTGAATTTATTTTCTGTTTTTAGAAGGCGACAATTGTTTCCTTTTGTAAGTGGGTAATCTTGTTAATTATTGAGGTGAAAGAAATGTCACCCTTGTTAATATTTTTACACCTTTTTCGCGTCTATTTTCAACTAATAATTAATCAGATTGCTGATATGAAAAGTTACATAGTTTGGCGCACAGCCATTTTGTTTAATTAATTGTTTTTCTTTACTTTTCTCGGGTTAAAATTGCAGGGTTCAATCACGTTTATTTTAAGCTAGAAAAACGAGTTCTTGTTGCGAGTGACACAAAAAAGTTTGAAAGTGTTTGAACGTATTAGGGCAAATGTAAATAATGTAAGGTTTGTCAAAGCCTGAGGAAAAGCACTGTTTTGACAGAGGGTCTAGATGGATGTTGTTGCTTGGACTGAGAGCAACTTGCAAGTGAGCTGTGATCCAGTGGAGCGATCAACTTTTTGTAGCTTACTCACTTTTCCAGGACGCCAAACACTGGGGCTCTCAAGCCGATACGTACAAGTCAACAAGCAAAGGAAAAGAATGAGATGGCGTATGATGCCAAGCGGCAGGAGTGGGTAAGCAAAAAGAAATACGAGGAGTGCCACATGCTAAAATCATAAATCCGTATTATTTTAGAGATGAAGAAAGATTTGCTTTTATTTAGCTGAAGACTTTCGTAATTAACTTTTTTTTGCAGAAAAATAATTATTAGAATTCCAGTAAACCACTCTATTTTGTAAAGACGAACCATAAACTTTCACCTTACTGACCATTGTAAGCTTACACAGTGGATTTTAATGGTAATCAAAATCAACTCCTTATCCGTCGGATAAGGCGTCTGCTTACGGCTTTCGGATTCGTATGCAGTCGTCATTATTCAAAATTAATTCGATGATCTCATCGCATATTCTCTCTACATGCTTTTAACTGCGTATCAATATGCAATGAAATGACACGAATTGCATGTACACACCATTTCCCTCAATTTCAGTCAGTCACTTAACGACGCGACACAAGCTCCCTTCCTTCTCTCTGCAGTTCATCGTTTTCTTTTAGGGAAACGACTTTCTTCCTGTTTATCATCCTCCTTTTATCCTCCCTGACTCCCTTCTTCTTTTCCTAAGTCAGAGAAAGAAATCGACAGGGGATGATGTGATACGATACTTATGACAATGCACACTGAGATGATCCTTCCCGTCGCAATTCCAATGTCGTCTCCAATGAGCAAGACAAGCGTAGAAAAATATGGCAAAACAAAAAGTTGAGCTTCACTTGCTTCCCCTCCCTCCCTCTTTAGAACACAATCCAGTAATCTTTTAAAAATGGAGAATATCTGCCGGGATTATCTTTAAGCATTAGGATCAGTGAGGGAAACACTTAAATTAATTATGCTAAAATTCAGACACACCTTTCTGTATGTATCAAATTTAATTTGTATAATTTTTATGCCACTGTTTGAGTATTAAATATCATTCAGACACATAACTTTAAAAGATGGATTCTTGTCGAATATAAAAGATTTGTTGAAATCGAAATTGGGCCAAATAGCAACTTTCACTTTTCATTTTTCCCTAAACCCAGAAACTTCCGTGTCAAATTCTCCTACGCGGAAAATCCGGATTTTGCATTGTCATACATTTCCTTTTATAATCCTTCATCTCTTCATCCCAGAATTTCTACTCGAGTTTTATTGTTCCGTCTCCAACCAAGCTGTTGTGAGTGATATACGCACGAAAGCACGAATACATATAATTTAGAGATTTTAACATCAGCTTCATAATCATCATTGTGCTTCGTGACACAATAAACTTTTTTGCATCAGCTTTCCCTCTCCTCTTGTCATCTCTCTCTGACTCATCAACTCGCACAACGTCGATGATTATTTTGATTGTGATCCGTGAACTCCACTCTTTCCGCTATCTTTTTGTGCTCTTTCCTCTTTCCGGTGCCGACAGCCATAAAACCCAAGTCAAGCCATAGATACTATCCATTTCATTCCATATACTTCCTCATATTCAATTGTTTTCTAAAGTAAACCCAAAAGCATGTCAACATCTACAGTTCATCCCGAACTGATCGATACCAAATATTGTTTAAAATTTTCTCTGCCATCCCTAATATTGATTTTACTTAAAACTTGCTAACAATTTATGCCTTTCTCGAAATTCTTGCAGCGCAAAATTTGTCACAGGAAATCCATATAAATACTCTTGTATTAGCATTAATTATATCTCACTTCACCACTAATCCCAACCACTGACCCTAAATTTTCCGGAAATATTTACAGCCTAAAATATCTCTGCTTTAGAGAAGGGCCTCTGCTTAATTATTCACTGCATTCCTAAGCCAAATAATAGTGTGTCACTTTCCCCAAAAACAATGGGAACTCCACAGCTCCCACTTGATTATTATTTGTGACATGCATCCTCTTACCAAATTTTACTTCGGGATTAGTTGTCCACATAGTAAAGGGACGTAGTTTTCTGGTTACTCCTGTGGTTGCTTCACAAAGTCCTTTCTCTATTTGAAGCGCACTCGTGCAACCTTGTATGGGATGAATTTTATGCACTTTCTCTCCAACATTGCTTAGGGATTAGAGAAAGGAACTTTCTACAGAATAACTTTTCTTTCCATAAGTTAGCGAGCCTTAAACCCCTGTCTACTAGTTTCCTTTTCTAATTTTAGTATTCCGTTGTGTCCCATCCTGGTTAATATGTAGACACGTTCTCCTCCTAAAACCTTAATGATTTTGCCATGTGGAAATATATTTTGCGGTGGGGCTTTTCCTCCCTTGTCTTATATAATGTTTTGGTGGTTGTTAACGAAGATTAATTGTTTCCTTCTATTCTCCACACACAAATGTGGCTAATTATTTATTCAGCTCTTACCGCCATTTCATTTTTGCTCTGCTACGAGAGAGAAAATAGCAATAACAATTATGCATTCCTTCCTTGATTAAAGCTCCTTAAAATTTATTTCGTAACTGGGTTTCGGCCAGTATCAAAGAAGATCATGCCACCATTTCCGGTATTTACTCTCCCTGGTTTTAAGAGCAATGTAAAAGAAAACCAGACCAAAAGCGGAAGAGAGAAGGTAAACCAGCTAATATTTCGCGGAAGGCTTTTCTCTACTCGGTTGGTTTATATAAGCGGAAAATTAGCTTTGATGTTAATACAATCCCTTTCCTCTTTAATGATCTCCAAATTAACTACACTACACGAATCAACATAATAAGTAAATAATTAAGGGGATAAAGTACACTTAGCAAATTCTACTTTAAACTCATGATAAAGGGACAACCACATTTTCAGCCAATGTTACGCCTCTTTCCACTTAAATTTTCCCCGAAAATAATAAGTCATATGTTATTCCTGATTTTTATTGCTTTTTACATTATCCACCAACTCTTCCGTTGCACAACCGACGGGAATATTCTGAATAAACCACTTCCACTTTCAAACCGGGGTAAAAGCCAGTAATAATGGGGAAAGTAATGAAAGCTCATAATCATTAGGAGCTGAATGAGTCTAATCTTTTCTACCTGTATAATCTTTGGAATGACTTCCTGGAAAATGAAAACTGGGTTGGTTGTTAGCTCTCCATTCTAAATGCGGTTCTTTCCCCCAAAAAAACTAGACAGCAGAAAAAGCACAAGTGCTATGCAAAGACAACGTATGATTATGATATCCCACCTCCTCCACTTGCACACTCTCCATCTAATTTTCATTGACGCCTCCTATCCATTCTTGAAGCTAAGTTTCTCAATAAATGAGAGAGAAAAGGGGTGGAAAAGAGAAATGTAAAGATGATGATGGAACCTGAAAGGGAGAAAAATATTTGTTTGTACAAGCCCAACTCATATTCTTAGTAGGAGAAATGATGATGATTGTAGTAGCAAACACTAAATAGTAATGATGACCGTCATCATCATCAAGTCTGAAAATGTATTGTGTAATGTTCTTTTATTGCTGTGGTGTTCTACTACGCCTTTCCCATTGTACTTTCCATCCCTTTCTAATCATAATCGTACCGTAGTCATCATCATAAGAAGATTTTGGCTCTGCTTTTGGGAATTGGTTTAACAATCCTTTTGTATTCTGTTTCTACAAGCCCAACTCATATTCTCGGAGAAATGATGATGATTGTAGTAGCAAACACTAAATAGTAATGATTACCGTCATCATCATCATCAAGTCTGAAAATGTATTGTGTAATGTTCTACTACGCCTTTCCCATTGTTACTTTCCATCCCTTTCTAATCATAATCGTACCGTAGTCATCATCATAAGAAGATTTTGGCTCTGCTTTTGGGAATTGGTTTAACAATCCTTTTGTATTCCAAACCCGTTTTTATCATTTCCCCACTTCCCGGATAGAATATTCATAAGTGGGGTTTTGGAACGAGGGAGAAAGCTCTTCTACTTTTCCAAAAGGGGTTCTATGCGGTAGCTCTTTAGAAGAAAATGGGAATGATGAAGATGAAGAGGTGGGTAAACCGTACGATTTTCTTAAGAGGGAAAAATGAGAAAGCTGCGGAACAAGTAGTTTGGTGAGTCATTTGGTTTTTTTGAGAATGACACACTTGGGAAATTCTTCGAGAGAATGGAAAAAGAAATGTGGTTTAAAAAATATTGGAATGTAAAATGGGATTTTTATTCGGAAGGGGTGGAATGGAATATTTCAACCCTTTAAAATGCAGTTTTTATCCGGGGAAAGATTTAAGTGCTCCCAGAACGCTCTTCCTTCAAAAGATTTTAGCTTTTGTGGCCGCTATCTTTAGAAAAATGTAGTGAATTACTTTACGTAACTGACGATTGATTCGGTTCAGCTGTCACATCCTGGCTAAATTAGGGAATGATTACATCACCAGTGCATCGTCTTGAGCAACGTCTAATTTATCATTTCTGCAAAGTGTAATTTTTCTCCTCTTCAGAAACAGCATCGCAGCTGTTGATATGATCATCTTGGTAATATAACACCCACCGGGGACGTTTATCTTGAGAAGATATCAAGCTGCGTGGCTTAGCTAAATTCATTTCAGCCATCCATTGCGTCACAGCTGCAGTAGCCACTTGAGCTTTCCCTTAAATTAAATAGAAACAAGATATTTTCGCTTCTTTGAAGCATCTCAAGTTCATTCATCGCACCCAACAATATCTAATGCAGTAAACGAAGCATCAATTGAAAGCCATCAGCACATTAGTCAATTGAGATGAAAGTGATGATGACACTTCCTTTGCAGTCAGAAACAGTCTTATGACTCGCTTCATCTGACCATTCATCCATCCTACTTTCACTGAAGCTGACAGGGTCAATGAAGCTTTTATCTCCTACTGTTAACTTGTAGGCATCCCTACAGACATTCTCTCGTTTCACATGTTTCCTCCATTAATCCAATCTGTATCCATCATCAACATAGCGAACGTCCTTTTCTTTGTCCTTCGGAGGACAAAATAAAAATTCAATTCAATTTTGAACGGTCGAGTGAAAATCTACACGGAAAAGGAGCTCATCTCTCTGACCTTTTTTCTCCTCAAATTGAATGCGTAATGGGGATGACGGTAATAATGTCAATTTCTGGTGATAAGGACATATCCCATATCATCCATTCCACTTCATAAGAAGCTGGATAGGAAGAGAATTTTGCTTTCCTGGAAAGAACAGTCGTAAACAAAAAGTGATTGATCTTTTTTCTCTGTTGCTGACTGTATCGAAGCTTAATGTAGTGGAGCTTTTTCTCCCAGAGTAAGATAATAAAATTATGTAAATTTTATGAGTGTGTGACCCTCGGGGAGAAATGGGGAAAGTTTATATCACCTCAAATCGCTCCGCCTATAGCGTATGTCATTTAATGTCATAAACTGGTCGTATGTGGCACTAACTTTTACCCATATTATAAATCTGTACAAAAATTTCACCACGATATACACCAATCATTAATCATATTGACAATCTTGGAGATACTTATCTTTTGCGAATTAACATAATTTCGTCATTAATAGTAGCCCTGTCAATACCACCGTTAGACTACTCATAATTAAGATGAGTACAAAGTTCACTTGCCGTCAGCTCAGCTCTTAATTTTCATTTTTGCTAAGGCTTCATAAGAGGGCCACTTCATTTCTCAAGAATTCTCAGCATAAGAGAAAAAAATCAGGTATCTTTAAATCTGCTGACTTCCCCTTCTCATACCCTTATTAGATATGTGCCTACTCCCTATTGAATTTAATATGGTCCTGGCTCCACTGCCAAGTGCCAACAACTGTCAGAAAGATTGAAATTGCTTTGTCTTATTCCTGCACTGAATGAGTATTTTTTTCTAGAAAGAAATTCCTTTCTCTCCTGCTATTTTCGTGGTGGGAAAGCTCCCACCTTCTAACAAGATCAGCAACATCCCCTTTTCTTTCTCTCATGCTGCACGNACCTTCTAACAAGATCAGCAACATCCCCTTTTCTTTCTCTCATGCTGCACGCTGAAATATTGGAGTGGAAGGTGCAATATTCTATCACCGTAGGAGCTCCCGTCCTTCTCTAAAGGTGGGGAAGATAACGTTAACGGTCCACACATGCAAGAATTCTTTCCTGGGAGAATACCCCATAAAATAAGGAGTCACCTCCCAGCCGCTGTTTCCTTCTTAAAGGACTTTCGATAAAAAATAATATCCCCAATACAGAATTTATATGCTTAGGAAAAACTTTCTCAATATTTCAATGTGCAGGTTGGAGACCTCCATAGTGGTGAAGGATGACACGGAATTCCTTTGGAGAGAGAAAAGGAGACAGCAAAATGAGATTTTTATTTATGGCGAACCGCAATAAAAAATAAAGCCTTGAACAAACCTTAAGAAGAAGGATAAGAAAAAACCTCTAAACATAACACATTCCAATAACATGTATGTAGAAAAAATTCCAGAGGACAGTAGCGCGCTATAAAGCACGTCCGCTTTCTTAGCCTTTAGCGTTATATGGCAGTAGTGGGTGGGGGAGCGCTGTCAGAAACACGTTGCTCATCTTTGCACGCACAGCAGTATATATAGTAGCACCAACACCCCGAAAAAATGCTACCCGTTGGTGGCTACTGGAGATAAATGATACCGTCATAATAATAATCAGAGTAGTGGGGGAATAAGAAGTTTGAAGTGGAAAGATTTATACCCTCCTTTAAATATATTTGGGCATCGACGAAATAATCAACTTGAGACGGGCCTTTGTATGGTCATTTTCTCCCTTTATTGATCGATTATTAGATGGATTGGTGGAGATTAAAGGAATTGATGTCACTGTCGCTGGCTTATGGGTTCGAGGGAAATTGGTGGGAGCTCTATTACGTTTTCTTACTCTTCCTTAACAACTTTCTCCATAATGACTAGACTATATAGAGTCCGATTAAGATGAATTATAGATCAGCGCTGGAGAAATCTATTGCGCTGTGGGAGCACTTCTTAGGCATCATTAGAAGGAGCCCAGCTGTCATCCCGAGAACTTGAAGGAATTCATTAGGAGAATGATGTTATTACCAGAGTGGAGGAGTAGAGTATCAGTGTCCACATGTGGCCTTGTTTTTTTCGCGAGAAAAAATTAAGAAAGTGCGAGGGAAATTGAAGCAATTCATTTCTTTCTTCTTGGTAGGAAGATACGGAGAAAGAACATTATTATCCGGGTATAGAGTTATTATTGATGAGGAAATTATTGTAATTGGTGGAGGTGCAGGGAGGAAAAAGTTGGGTAGGGTTTCAAGGAAAGCAATTTAAGAATGACAGTACCATCGAGGGTCTTCTGCCTCCTGTGGTGGCGTTCGAAATTGCAATTATTGGGATTGCAAAATTTGAAACGGGTGAAATGTTTTTGGTTTTCAAAATAAAATTTCGTAATTATTTGATAGAGACAGAAGAAGAAAATGAGTAATTGAAATTTGATATTACAAATGTTTACTATGCGTAACATGTCTACACTGAAACTGTACCCTCTGCATCCTCTCCTCTTGCACCATCCCATTTCCTCAAGGGCTTCTAGAAGAAAGCCAACAATAGCGTAATTCTACCGGGTTGGTACTGGTACGGCTATTTCTGTTTGTTGGTAGTAACTTCATGAGTAAAGTAATAAATAGGTTGATGGTGACGGTGAGATCGAGTACCATCTGGCTTTATGTCATCAGTCCTCTCCAATAACAAAAAAATGCTTCGAAGCTTCAAGCTAAAAAAAAGTGTAAGCTCGTGCTCGACCAAAATTGCTAGCCCTATCCATTCAATTTCTTCCCCATCTCACTTTCCCTTATTTATTTCCGAAGGAAAAAAGAATAACAAGGAACGGCACTTCTCCTTCCCCCATCAAAAATTGGAAATTGGATATGGACTATTGGTTGCTCCAGGGCATTCATTCCATCTTTCCCTGACCAGCAGTTTCATTGTCATCTGAAAACGTCCAGAGCTCACATTTTCCATCTTCTTCTCTCTCTCCCCCTATTGTTCTGCATCAACAAAAGGGAAATGAATGAGGTGATGGTATGGTGGCTCTCTGAATTGCTTTAAGGACTCACTTATTTCCACAGCCATTTGTCGCGTGCTTCCTCAACCGCACGTTTTCTCATCTCGCCTCTACTCTAAAGTAATAAAGCTAACGATGAGGAAGAAAGGGAGGAACCTTCAAGAAGGAGAAAAGAATAACAATGAGTGGAGTGGAATGAGATGAATGTACTCTGCTGCCTGCGTAAACACCTCATAAAGGAGACAGTAGCGAGTACTCACAGAAGAGCTTGTATTGCTCTCGGACATAATATATTTTCAACTGTTCTCTCTCCTCTCTGACTTCTCCACAGAATGAGATCGCAGTAAGAAAAGTGAGAATGGAGCGAAATAAAATGTTTTTCTTCTTGGGAAAACAGCGGATTGATCAATGACCCTTTATTGCTCCTTTTTTGTATGGTTGCATTCATTACGGTATCGTCGGTGGGCATGCATACCACCATTTGTAAGGATTCAGGAATGGAGAAATCAGTCAATCGAAATGGAACATTCCATTTTATGTTTTCTCTCGATTGAAACGACTTGGTTGTTCATTTATTCATTGAACTAAAAAAAGAATCTTTTTGAAGCAAGCATTGTTACTTTTTATTCATGATTAAATGCAATTATTCCACTTATCATCATCCCTAATTATTATAGCTCATTAGACTAAGCTCGGGAGTTTCTATTTATTCAATGCTAAATAGCTTATTTAATATTTTTTATTCATTGAGCGAAATGAAATGAGTGATGACAGGCGTTTCATGGTGGTCGGTGGTCTCATTCTATTTTAGAAAGAGTCAGCTGGCTAATAACTGTTCCCCCTTAGAGCGTGTGCCTCAACCCTTAGAATATTTTACAAGCTATTAGTCCACACACAACACATTGTGAAAATCTGACTCAACACCACTCTTTGTTCTTTTTTAGTATCCGATTGCTCATCCTTTTTTAAAGGTAATGTAATCAACATCCTCATCAGTCATCTATTACTTTATCATGATGACTTGCTCCCTCTCATCATGTCATCTCCTTTCAAAATCCTATTTTGGGGAAGTCATAGCTCAAAGCTAATTCATCATCAACCCATCCCACCGAAATGAGTTTAAATGGGGAATGAAATGGACTCGAATGGACCAACAGTCTGTGGCTCCAGCAGCAGTCCCCAACTTCACCCTTCCCCATTATCAGCCGCATTATCCTTGTAAATTTAATTTTGATTCCAACTCCATTCCTCCCACTGTGAGAATCTATAAAATGGGCTTAGTTGACTTTTAAATGACAAATAAAAACTTTTTCCCTTTCACTCTGATGGGGAAAAGCCGTAAGCAAACAATTAATGAGGATTACATTTTGGTTTTACGCACATGACTCGTAAATTATCACTTGGTCAATTCTTCATGAAGGTTGCATCTATCAAAGCATAAAAGTTGTCTCTTCCAAAATAGTTTGGTTATCCTTTGAAGTGGGAAACAGTTGAGGTCATGAAATTACAATGGCAAAACTGCACCGAATTGTTTCTAAACGTTTCTATTCAACTCGTGTGAATTCGAGTAGTAAAATTGCGTGTGTATTTCAAGCATTTAAAAATGATTTGACATTTTAGAACGAGCTAGCTCTAGAGGAAACTATAGAATTTTTCTAAGCTATTAGCTCAGTGTGGCCGTCAATCATGTCTAAAAACGGATTATTATAATCATGGAGCGTGAAGCAGGCCAAGTCTATAGGCACACAGATGTCATGTGTGGTCTGTAAACCATGAGGACACGCGAGTATCCTGAAAAAGTCCGCTCAACCAAGAAAAACGAGTAGACGTAGAGTCTCCTATAAAAAAAGTATTTTCTCTTGTGAATTCCCAATGTGAATATGGAATGAATGTCATGTGATGGTAATGACAGTGATGATGAGGAGCTGTAGAGGCAAGCCAGTTGTTGCTCCAGTAAGCACTCCATGTGCCACTGACTATTTTGAGTGACTGATTGGGTGCACTCGTGCTCTTAAAACAATGGAGTTGTTCAAGCTCTGGCATTTCCTCTAAGCGCTGACCATCAAAACGACAAAGACAGCATTTTTTGTCGTGAGAGAGAATTGAATGCACCCATTATTTAATTCGTCGTGACATTTCGGAACCATTTCTATTAAACCTGAATAAAAAGAGAATATAGAAAGGTTCAGTCAAATTATAAAGTCATATTTTCCCCAAAATAGTTTTTATCCAGAGCTTCCTCTGACTCAGACGGTTTTTTGCTGTTTTGACTTTTCCCAACAAGCACAAAAGCTATTTCGATTGGTCACAGTGGACGGGAAATAAATAGCCATTATCATAAGTACACAATTGAACATTTGCAGGAGATAAAAATGGGCGAGAGGGTAGCAGAATGAAAGCGGAAAATGATGAATTTATCATCGTCAGCCTCCGAAACCAAGTAATAAGAGATGTTGACAAGCTAGCAACAATGCATCTTCCAAAACGGAATTATGTTGTAGGAGGAATCGATTTGGACAAAGAGATCGGAAATAAAATTAAAACATTTTATGACAATGACAACACATTTTCTACTACGAAAAAGGAAATACCTAAAAAGTGAATTGAATTCCAATTCATTCCAGTAATGACTAATGATGGCATACACCTACGCATCATGAATGGACTCATTATCTGCATAATGAAAAGTAGTTGCATTCCACTTCCATTTCTGCTCATCTGCTACTGCAGATCAAGACTTTTGTAAGTTGGGCCAACTACTTAAAAAAGCTAATGACCAATTCAACATTATTTTTAACATTTATATTTATTCCCTCTCAAAAGAAAGAAGTTGCAGTCGATTTTATAGATAAGCATTTCTTTGAATTGTGTTGTTTTTATTTCAACTTATTATTGCGCTTTTTATAGTGGGCAATCCCATCCCTCACGGATGAGATATCTTTCTTGATATGCATTTTTGTTTTTGAAAAAGCTCCAAAAGCGAGGAAAACAATTTGCTTATTTTTATTGAACCAGCCGGCATTAGAGATAAGATATTATTGCTTCATATTATAAGTTCAATGATATCATCTGAAAGAGGCAATTTGCTTTTGAAAC
>JAHZMU010001182.1:0-14353 GCA_027743725.1 Rambutsinella grinnellia | reverse complement strand
GCTTTAAGCTCAAGTAAGGTTGAAAAGCTTGGGATAAACGTGGAGGATATTTGAGAAGAGAAAACATCCGCGTTCATTATTAAATCATTTGAGTGGGCAAGAACTCGTGGAAAAGGCATTAGATTTTGGAGCTGTGTGAGGTTCTAACTTGTCATTTTGTATCACGACATCAATCCTATCTGGCAATCTGACTGGAAATTAATCTAAGAAAACTGACATTTTTAAATAATCGTCTTTGTAGTGATCAATACTGATTCAAAACGCCAAGTTTTTCTCTACATATTTTACTTCAGATCACTTCTCTTTCCGTACTTTGTGACCGGCGCTTCCTGATCTAGAAACTTTCTCAAAACTACACATTTCCATTCTACATCTAATTATCCTGTATTATTATTGTGTGTTATTAGCTAGGACTCCGTTACAAAGGGAAATTAGCAGAATTAATTCAAGTTAGTGGAAAAGTTTTTGTGCGAGAAAGGGCAACTGTATGGAAAGCGAAAGTGTTTCTGTGTCAATCCAATGGCGTGATTATACCTAGTGTCATTTCTCTTTATGGATATCACAGAAATTGAAATTTTCTTTTAGGACCTGAACAAAGGATTGAATTATTTAAGAAATTTACACCCTTCCATTCCATTCTTGGACTGAAAAGCTTCGTATTTACATGTCTAATAAGTAAAGCATATTTGATTTGTGTAATAAAACACGTCCAGACCGAAAGGATATTAACCTAGAAAGAGAGACTATATAGTTATTTCCTGGTGGAAAAAATATCAACTTTCTTTATTCCCAACTGGGGTCTCCGGCTAAATACAATTTCCTTACATTATTCCAATTTATGTAGATGTGGATCAGTTGAATACTAGCCTTATTAGTTGNTGGGGTCTCCGGCTAAATACAATTTCCTTACATTATTCCAATTTATGTAGATGTGGATCAGTTGAATACTAGCCTTATTAGTTGACTCCGTGACCGTGTGAATAGCGAGGGAAAAGTGTCTTATTTTATGCAGAGAAGTGAAAAGAGAGATAAGTAACTCTGTACAACTTTTTGAGAAAGTTGAGTAAAAAGGAACATCAGTGTAGCATCATCTCATTCATACTTTGTGTCCTTTATGCTGGAGGAGAATTCCAAAAGTACAAAGTGGAGGAGTGAAGCACGTTGGAGCAGAGCGGAGAGTTATTAGCAAATTGGGAGCGAAAAAATTGGGTAAGCGTTGTACACTGTTTTCATATAAGACTGTTTTTATTGGGGAGATCATATCCAGCATAAAAATGAGTTTGAACTTTTTTCTTAAGGAAGTTTGCTTAAAAAGGGGACTAATGAAGATACATTGACTGTGCGCTAGAAAAGAACATAAAAATATGGAAAGTTCCATGTAATTTCAGTTTGTTGGACTAAGTAAGCGGGTACACATGTAAGCGCATTTTTAATGCTAAAAAGCTGATTTTGGAAGCATGATGGGAACACATCGATCAATCTTTTCTCTTGTGGGATGGCTCCCAAGTTAGAGGAAAAGCCATTATAAGGAATATGCCATTTCGCAGAGCAAATGTAAACGAGCAAACCATCAGTGTCTAGTCTAGAATCTATTTTGGTGAATGTTAGTTCTCTTTCATTTTAGAGGTTGATGTAAGACAAGAATATTTACTTGAACGTTTGCATATGGGTTTTATGTCATTTTTTCGGAGGAACCTATTAAGGCACACGAGACAGACACTGAAAATTGAGTTTTTAAGAAGAAGCTAAACGGAAAGTGCTTAGGACTTGGGAGATGGACGGTAATGGGATTGGAAATTAAGGCAGTTTTTCCAAAAAATATGGTTTAAAAAAACTTGGAAAGTAATGAGAAAATCGGTAAATGCTATTTGGTAAAGTAAATGAGCAAAGTTAATTATGAAGCTTAACACTAGTTTAATTAATTTTTAAATGTTGAAAGCTAAAATGATTTATTTACATGACATGCATAAATTATAGCTTAATAATTTTAGAGAAAGAATGTGTCTATTAATTCCCAGAACAATGCAGAGATTCTCTCCTACTAGTATTTACATATGGGCAGTTGTATAGAGACATAAAACTAACCATTTCATTTCTTTTTCGACTCGTCTACGCAAAAAATATTTATGGGTCCCTTTCGAGTTGAGTGGGAGGCATGAGCTCTTTTATACATGAGCTTGTAGTGAAAGGTCACCCTCATAAGTTTTCTTTTGACTTTCTCATTTTCTCCACTCTTCCTTTCTCTTTCACTACAAGAGTTCAAGCAACTTTAATCTTGGTATGTAGATCCTGATAAAAATGATATTCCTTAGTTTCCCACCTTAAGTCAACAATTCTATTCATTTCCAACTTGCTCTTTCCTCGTTGCGTACATTTTTGCCTTGAAGGGAAAAACTTTCCTCGCTTGGCGATTGTCAGGGAAAATTCTCTCTTAAGAGCTGCTCACTTTCTCTTCTCATTCCATCTTGTTGAGAATCTTTGTGGCCCAATGCTTCCGCTATTTGGGCTTGTGCTTCTATTTATTTTATTTTTTTGTATGGCGATGGTAATTTTCTCGGCACGAGGAGAACTTTTTTAGAATGGGAAGTCTGCTTATCTATTCCTTTCGGGTTGTGCCACTACCACCTCCTCCCACACGACATTTGCAGAATGGGCTATTTCAGTTGAGAGGGAAATTTCTTCCTCGGTTGGGAGAAAACTAATCGAGACTTATTGACACAAGGCCTTGCAGTCAAGTTAATATTTGTTCTCAAGTCAAACCGGTCTATAACCATACCACTTCTTCCTGTTCACTTTCACCGAAAAAAATAGTCTAGAATAGGCGTTGTATATGATATGGAATGGATAGTGCTATTACCGTTATCTAAGCGGGTGTGCGTGGAACTCACTCTTTCACACTCGCATCTAGGATCTGCACAATCATAAGCTTTCGTTAACGGTTCAGGGATTCCATTAGTTGGGAAGGTGCATAGTTTGTACTTTCACATTGGAGATAAATGCACTCTCACTGAAGATGGAAGAACCGTAATTGAATTGTGAATGGTATTGTTCCTCTNATAACCATACCACTTCTTCCTGTTCACTTTCACCGAAAAAAATAGTCTAGAATAGGCGTTGTATATGATATGGAATGGATAGTGCTATTACCGTTATCTAAGCGGGTGTGCGTGGAACTCACTCTTTCACACTCGCATCTAGGATCTGCACAATCATAAGCTTTCGTTAACGGTTCAGGGATTCCATTAGTTGGGAAGGTGCATAGTTTGTACTTTCACATTGGAGATAAATGCACTCTCACTGGAGATGGAAGAACCGTAATTGAATTGTGAATGGTATTGTTCCTCTGGTGAATGCACAAAACTAGGAAGGGAATGAGCTGTGAAGTACTCCTCCCGTCAGTGCACTTTGCTGCGAGTTTTTATCGTACTTGTTTGCCCAAATTGGACTTGTTCTGGAGGGAGAAAAATGAACATTAAAAATTGTTTTCAGAATGAGTTCTGAGTTCACGGTTAAGTGAGAANGGTGCATAGTTTGTACTTTCACATTGGAGATAAATGCACTCTCACTGAAGATGGAAGAACCGTAATTGAATTGTGAATGGTATTGTTCCTCTAGTGAATGCACAAAACTAGGAAGAGAATGAGCTGTGAAGATCTCCTCCCGTCAGTGCACTTTGCTGCGAGTTTTTATCGTACTTGTTTGCCCAAATTGGACTTGTTCTGGAGGGAGAAAAATGAACATTAAAAATTATTTTCAGAATGAATCTTGAGTTCACGGTTAAGTGGGAATTGGCTTGGTTCTCGAGGTTAAACCTAAGAGTATTGATTTGCTTCTATTTACACACTGCATTGTTCAAGGTTTTTGCTGTAGACATTAAATGATGTATAATTACTATGATTTTTCCTATTTCGTATTGAAATTGAAGGAGAATGGAATGGTTTTGTCGTTTTGTCTGTCATCATGCATTTTATAGAATTCCCGATCTTCGCTGACAAAGTCAAGCTTGATTTTTCTCCCAAAACGATCTCTACTTTTCTCGGTATCTTAAAAGGAAATATTTTTTCAATCTATTTGTCTCTATAAGAGAGAATGATGGAAGATGGTTGAGTTGAGAATAGCTAGGAGCAGAGTACGGATAGAACCGAATCATTCCATACAATTTACTCCCTTTTTGTTTCGCCGTGTTTTCCAATATTTCGTATTGGCTTTTTGTCATTGGGATTTTGCGGGCTCGGTGCCCTTTTTCTTCCTTTCCTCCCAAAGGATTAGAAGAAGATGGGTGTCATGTCGTCTCTCTCTTAAAAATGGGAAATATTTGTCTTCCAACATTGTTCCGGAAGAGTTGCAAAGGGGCTTTGAGCGGTAACTGTTTCTTGGGAAGGAAGATGGATGAGTGAAATAGGAATCGGTTTATTGTAAAGGAATTTGCTTGGAAAAAGTCCCGGCTTTTATTGTGATTGGGAGTGACAATGGCGATATGTAAAAGGCTTTGTCTTCTTGACAAGAAGATTCCCATGCGATAAGTAAACTTATTTCTAGTTTTCACGGGTGGAAGGTGAGCTAAACCTTTTCACATAGAATGAAAATCTGAGTTGTAGATTCGACAGAAAACTTACCTGAAATATTCAGCCTAGACATTATTCTTAATTAGCAAAGTATCAAACAAATTCTAAACTTTTAATCATAATGATTTTGGTATAATAATTGCCTTTAAAGATTCTAAAGGTCTGCCACTTAAACTTTCTATAATTACCAATATTAAACTTGAGCAAGACTAACCATACGATCTATTAACATGAGGAAGTAGCATTCCAACGTGATTTAAGACAGGAAATGAATAGAAGCTCCTACTCGAAAATGTTCCGGAACTCCAAATTAGCTGATTTAAAGAGTTTCCACAACGTTCCCTCCCTTTCCACCCATCTCGTTAAGGGATTTAAAGAGAAGTGGATGAAGCAGTCAATTTATTTACTCTCCCGTAAACGAATTCATACTCAGCTTAAAGCTCATAAAATCGAAATTCCAAAGAGAAGCAGGAGGTGAGACAAGACGATGATGAATTTTCTGTCCTGGAATGAAAGCATCTCTTTGTGAATTAGCTCAAGTGCATTAATTACACAGACTCAATAGAACACTATTTGGAGCAACTTGTGCGTGTTACGAAGGCTATGAACTCTTAATCCAGTTTTGCTTCTTAACGAGAAAGATACGCCTACTATAAATGATATAAAGAGGAGAATCAAGTCTTTTGAGCAAGATTATCATAAAAGTGCACCACACTTATATAGGACAAGGCAAACAGCCACAGCTACACCCGAAAATATAAATATTCATAAGTTATTTTCTGTTGTCAAGCTTTAGATTTAATATTAAATGTCACTCAACCATGTTGAGATGATGATTGTGTGGTTCTCGTTAATTATTAGTTGTCAGTTTCGAGCCTCATGATATTTTCTTGTTTGTACTTCTGTCAGATCCCATCTTGTGAGAGCCGACAAGAGGAAGTGCTTAACCTTTTAAGATATTCATTACACGCCTAGGCTCTATCCAGAATTGGAGAGATCATCCAGTGCATTCATAACTGCGGTTGTGGAAAGGGCAAAATTGTGATCTAACTTGTTTATTACTTTTATTAAGGAAATGAAAGGGAATTGGAATGGTTAGATTGCTCCTGGCTTTTGGTTATGCACTTGCCACAATCTCTCTCTCACAACTTGGATGAACTTCAGATTATATTGCAGCTCTCTCTCCAGACACAGATTTATTTACGTGAGAATAGAGGCATTTATATTTTAATGTATGGGGTGATAGATGTGAAACTTGCTGGGTTTCTCTGCTCAAGTCGTTGTTGCTTTATTGTACAGTAAATTCTGCTTTTTCTCCATTATGAAAGCAACCAATTAGAAAACTTTTCTGGACAAAGGAGAGATGATTAGTGAATCTAGTGTGGAAAGAATAATGGAGCCGAAGCAACCAACCAAGCTGTGCTTAGTTTTCGTTATTTTTCTTCATTGTCAGCAACTTTGACATATTGCCACACACATCACATGCAAGCCATTGTCATCGTTCCAGTTTAGTTTTTCTGGTTTGCAGGCAACAGCACGGAGGAATGTAGTGAAACAAACTTTTTATGTTGCTTATTTAGTTCATTCATCTAAGTTTTCAGTTTTCGTTCATTGAACACCTACCAGAAAGTATTATTGTTTGGGTGGAACAGTTGCGTAAACAATTTTGACATGCAAGTAAACCACAAATATATTGTGGGGGATCGAATGGCTAAAAAAGAACGAGTGGAGCTAAAGCAAGTTTGACAAATATGCTGCATAGTTTGAAATAGGCGATGTGTGTCGTACAAAGAAAATATTCTAGTATATCTGACCGATTACAGAAAGTCAAAAGGATTTGTGCAAGTATACTTGGGTGGAATCCTAGAATTAACAAGAATCTGAAATTGGTAAGTCATTATTTTGTATCGATTCTTGATAAAGATGAACTTTGTCATTTCATTCGGCCTTCGGGTATCAACGGAATTCTTTCTTCCGTTCTACAAAATCCCACAGCTTTTAACCCAAAACGTTTCTACAAGATCCAAATCGATATGATAAGATATAATAGTGTCTTATAGTCAAAGTATTTATTCTAAAATATGTTATTTCATTTTCTCGTGAGAGTGAAAGAGGCGGAAGGAATTCATGGCATGCTCCAGCCCTTGAATTTATTTTTTGGGTGGATGCCAGAGCAAAGCTCCTCCGCAGATTTAAATTTTTACTTTGAGGAATTTAAAATGTAATAATTTAGCTGAAGGGTTCCTTCTCTCTGAATGTAATTAGTGAATACTAGTAAGGCATTAGATTATAGAGAACGTATAAAAGCATCATAATAATTGTACTAGAGGCTATGAACATAAGTTCCCGTCAGTTTTATTACCTTCCTCAATAAAAAGATGGGATGGGGTACAGAATGAAAGAAATTAATGGGGCTTCCGCTTCAACCGAGAGAGATTAGAGGAAAAAATGTAAAGTTTTGCATTTCGCTGATGGGAAGGTTGAAGATGTGCTGCTGTGATTCTTCTTTTTAAGCGTTTTGTTGACTGTTGGTGAGTGGGCAGGTCGTAGGGTTACTTGTGCACATGTGAGATGGCTAGTTAAGAAACAGATTGCCAGGTTTTATGTAATTTCATAGCTCATAAAGAAGTTGCGAGGAGATCGAACAAGAGAATTTTTACTTGTGAATAGGAAGATGAATGGGACTTGATTGTCATAAATTGGTTGTAAATGGTGTCACCCCGGAATGTTGTTTTTGCATTCGTGAAAAGTTCAAAAGAGTTTTAAAGATGGAGAGGATATTAAAGAAAATAGTTAACATATGAATAAGAGCCCAGTTATGACTTTACTTTCCAGAATACTATTTAGTTTACTTTAAAATTTTAAAATTGAATCATTCTATCTCGATTTATAATAACTAGCTATACATTCAAAAAGCTTCTATGAATGAATTATACATTCATAAACCATTTCACAAAACCTACGAAAATTGTAACAGTACTTCAACCTCTCCCCACAACTTTCAAATAAAAGCCACATGGCACTTGTCATCAGTTCCTTGCCAGTGTGAGTACCGTTTCTTCTTCTTCACATTGTTTTTTCTTTCTGGTTGGCTAGGCTTACGAATCCCTGATTTTTATACGAGTGCACTTATACTATCCTGAGAAGCTCCAGATTTTTCCGGCTATAGTCCCATAACACGCATCATTTTGTAAAGATCTCTTCGCAAACGGACCACTTCAACTCAGATTTAATCACTGTTCTCCGGCCACTTACTGCTCTCTTTATTGTATGGGAGAGTCGGACGTTTCTCCCAATTCTCCCGTAACATCTGGCAGGCTGCGGGAGAAATGACTGGCAAGAGATTTTTCTCAAGTCAAAACCCCTTTTCAAGACGACTACCAAGACGGGTCATTTCCATTCCATTCTGTGCACATTTATTAAACGTGATGCTTCCAACCGCAAAAAAGGAATAATTAAGAATTAAACATTTTTACTATAAATCTAGCCATCTTCCAGCTAACAAGCTAATCAATACGTCCTGCGAGCAAAGTAAGTTATTTCTTATTCAGCTCGAGCACTAACGAAATTGGATTACTTTCTTACGTCCCTCACACTTTCTGACAGTGAAGAATTATTACGAGATAAAGGATCTGGAAGGAAGTATGAAAATTGAGTAAAGCTTTTCATGTTCATGGCATAGTGAAGGGCAATAATGGAATTTTCGCATTTTCAATTCCATTCATAGTATGAAATAGCATATTTCACATTTACAATAGAAGTAAATATTTTATACAAAACTCTCTCTCTACGACTCCAACTGTCTGGCATCTAGAAAGAAATAATGCTATTTAGAGGTCAACGACAACCCATCATCCAAATCAAATTCTGTGAGAATCGCTCAAATTGCATTTTGAGAAATGCATTATAAATAGGATGATAAGCATCTCAAGCCAATAAACTGAACAAAAGACACGCGAACTTTCTTTTAAAGGGGGAATAAATATAAATCTTCATTCGCTCACTGGATTCCGGTGGTTTTAGAAACGTTGCCGAAGATATCTCTGCTGCAATCCCATTTTTACTATTATGGGCTCGGAGAAAATTACCGAAATGGATAGGTTTTGAGAGATGTTCTGTGTGTGAATGCACTTGTTTACAAAGACAAAAATATTGTCTATGTATAGAGATGGATCAAACAGGGGAGAAGGTATGGAACCCAAATTATTGTGACTCTCTCCCCTCTTCTTTTACTCCAAAGTAAAGAAAGATGAACAACCGATATTGCACTGATGGTGATGAAGGGGAGCTTTCCCATTTTTTTTCTCTCAACTTATTTACTTCTCTTAAAACGTTAGCTCTCTCTCTCCCTTTCTTTCCTGAACGCACAATACGCAGAGTTACGCACTTACAACTTTAGTCATATTACTCACCGGTCGATACAGGAAAGAGGGAGATGAGGAGAAAAAGGGCAACGGGAATGGTGCATCTCGATACTGGATGAGTCACCAAAGCCTCGTCATCATCATCACTCTTGGAAGCAGATAATTGGATTCCGTTATGACACGGAGGATAGAAAGAATAGAAGGTTTTTGACTCTACTTTCCCTTATGATATCGTAAAGAGAATGGGGAATAACCTTTTCTTATTTGCTCTCTAATGATAAGAAGAAAAGATAAGCAGGGGATGAAAAGGAAGACGAACCATCATAAATATTATGCAAGTAGAGTATTATGGCATTAGAATATGTAAATTTTTAGCCTAAGCCATGAAAACCGCACATGGATGCATTCACGCAGTAAAGGTCTTGCAGACGTGTTGTCATTCCCATCATATAACTTGCTCGTTGAGCTGGAAGTGGCAGAGTTTGCCTCATGTGTGCAGTCACACTGCATTCATTATGTAAGTGATGACATTTTACTCGCGGTGACTAGCTTGGTATACACTTTGACCAGGAAAAGGCGATATCTGTTGTACACCGGAGATATCTGATATGAGCTGTTTGTGCAATTTTATTATGGATGATAAACCGGATCAGGCGTAGGCCTAATCTCCGGATATTTGATGTCCTAAAGACTAAAAAAAGGTGATGTGCATGATGCATATGGAAAGGATTAGGTTGTGCCGGATATTTTATGAAGGTGAAATATGACAATGTCATCAAGATGACTAATGTGAGTTGGGGGAATACAGCAATAAAGTTTGCAACTGAGGAACATGACGTGTAGAGCTGAAGGAATATGGAAATTAGAATAACAAAGAGTTCTCATAAAAGTATAAAGTTTTAGAATGAAAATGTACTTTTTCATTTCCTGCTTTCTCTTAAAAGCCGACCTTGATACTCGTACCCAAATGGGTTCCTTACACAGAGCCGTAAAAATGAATAAGTAATCTGGTATTTATGATGTGTTTGGAGTAAACATCCGCATATCCGTTTTCTTTGAGAGGAGGAAAACATTTTGAAGGTGAGGTAGTTTTTTTTAGGGTGGGGCAGCTCAAGTGGAGACTCTGGAAGATGTTGATGATACTCTTTTGTTTGAATGGGTGTGGGCGGCTAATGGATTACAGACGAGGATGTTAGCGCATTATGGCAAAAAGCTGTCATCTTTCTAGGGAGAAAATTGTCACAAAAAAACTCATTCTGCGACAGTTTTGCAATTTCAGCGGAATAAAGAGGGATCTAAAGTGGCGCAGAGCAAGATGCTCATTAAACTCACACAATTACGCTTATTAAATGAGATGCTTATCATTCTATTGACCGTACAGAGTGTAAGTGACGGGGAGAAACTTTCACTGTCATATAGTGACAGTTCCGTTGTCAAAAGGGAGCTTGGGGAAATGGGAAGGTGCTATTTATAACGAGGCTGTTTCCCCATCTCTTCTCAAATTCTCACTTAAATGAAACAATTTATGTAGGCTTTCTCCTCTGAAGTTTCTCTCTGCTCAAGATTTTGGAAAACAACTTATTCCAGAGTTTTTACAATTTTTATACAATTTTTTCACTTTGCTTCACTCGAATAAGCAAAGAAAAATGGGAATGGCTGAGAATTCTTCTACTGCGGAGAGACAAGCGGGTATGACGCCAGAGTCACGTAGGCACACTGTAGCTTCAGCAGTTACCAAAAAAGTCATATCATGCAGAGAAATGAATGGAGTGAGACGACCGCCATCCCAGAAATTACTTTTTTAACTTCCGACTTTCATTTTTAACTTTGGAGGAGCAGCCGCTTTTCTCTCTCTGATTTTAACATTTTTAACAACTTTTCCTACGACAATATTTCGAAATGAGTGCGGAATGTAATAAAAACTTGAGCTTTCTTAATGTAAACTGTGTTTTCTGACTACATTTGCAAAATAGAAAAAATAACAAGCTGTTATTCCATTGTCGAATCTTGTATTATCTTATCAAAAATGTTGAAAACAAAATGTGCGAGCAGCTCAAGTTGAGTGCTCAGTGTAAACATTATTATTTGACTTTTCCCCTCATTCCATATGCCCATTAATGTTAACTGAACAGTTCTAACGGCACTTGTTTCTCGAGTGTTTGCTCCACCCTTCTCTCGAGATTTTTTACAATTGACAGAAAGAAAGAAACATTTTATTATTTTGTGTATAAAACTCATATTTCGGATGAAAAATAGCTTATTCCTCAGCGGTGCAGCTCTACTCCCTCGCCTGTTACTTGCTTCTTTCGCTTGGTTTTACAACTTTCCAACGGAACTGGAGGAGGAACTTTCTCAGCAAAGTGGAAGTTATAAGTAGCAACTATACAACTGTGAAAAAGACTAAAAAGTTTCTACTCTGATATGGGATGGGTGACGATGACGGGCACACGTTCTCTTTCTCTTTTGAATGAACTCGTAAGCTCGAGAACTCTTGGGATAGGGAACATTTTTCCGAAGGAAAATGCAACACAATTTCAACAAAAGTTGGGGGAAAACTGGCTGGCCTGCTGATCCTTGATAGCAATTTTTTATCGATTTTCATTCCCCCTCTCAGAGAGAAAGAGAGAAAAACTTGGCTCTCTCCCTCCTTCTGATTGCCATTGTAGAGAGTTAACAAGCTGAGCATTTTATGTGGATTGAATAGTGAATGGCGACCAGTTGTACCTTCACCAAGGACATTTTCACTGTGAGCCTTTCCTCAGAATTTCCATTTGCAGATGGCTACATGAAAACCTCAGTGAAATGTGTTGTGAAGAAAGCTATTATTGCTCCATTTTACCTTTTATATGCGAGTTGGTCGTTTTGTTGGAGTTTAGGTATTTAAAAAGTTTGCTTTGAGCTCGGCACGCACCAGCATTAAAAATTGTAATCAAATTGGCTTGTTTGTTGGCTAGTCCCACTTGTTTTACGGGAGTCGTGCACGAGCTTAAAATTTTCTCCGGCGGAAATGGAGAAACTTGAAATATGTAGATGGGATGGGAGATACCTTGAGTGAGGGAAAATTGAAACTTATCGAATACTAGAGAGAAGCCATATCATTACACCCTTCGTGAAGTTTCCCGTCTCGAAAATCGAACTGTCTTTAGGTCTCACATGACTGGTTTTAGAAAAACATCAGCAGACAGAGAAAGACAACCTCGTCTTGAAATGAAGAGGGTATTAAATTTTTTATATTTTCTTAGAAAAACTTTAAACTTTACATATTGAAAGCGTTTCCTACTTTTACTTTCTTTTGGAATTCGTCTCCTCCCCACGTGCCACACATGGGAGAAGACGTTAACCGCTAAGATATATTGCTTACTGCACTGCACAAGCTGATGATGAGCACTTTAGAGGAAAAGTTTATGTCTAGTCGGCTCTCTCTCCTTCCCTGGGAGTACCGCACACTTCCTTTTTCCTCGAGTAAAAAAAACCTGCAACATTTCCCATTTCCCCTTCTCGTCAGAGGGAAAAGTGCTAGTCCTTTCATGGCGGTGATACATGACAAGATTTGATGATGGTAGAAGTAGCCAACTTGTTTCATGGAGATTTTCTTCAAGAATGAGATTACCCATTCCACCAACCATTATTGTATAAGGCTGTACAGTAATGGTGGAATAAGCTCTACTCTAGAGCCAGTGGAGAACATTTTCGGGCTATTCTCCCTCTGATTTCCTTTTGAGATGATGTGATCTTGATTCGGGATCGTTTTCCCTGAGCGCCTTTCCTTTCACAGTTTTCTCTCTGGATTCCCTCACAAAAGCAGGGTTTTCAGCCGGAGAATAGCGAGCTGTCATGAAAAATCCAGTTTAAATGGGAGGCTAAAATTCCCCATGATATTGAATATTGTACATATTTTTGCAAGTCTTGGAGAAACGGGGTGGAACCGCCTGGTGATAAATTAAACCGCACACAGTCTACCCAGTCCAGACTTTGCAGGAAGTTGTAAGGATAATTTAACATATTTGGGTTATGTTTTATATAAATGAATAGCGGAAGTAGAAATAGGCTGGTAAGATTAAATGAAACTTGTGTATACAAGGGCTAAGCTGTCCGATACATTGTTCCACGTAGACTTTATGAGAAGTGAAAGGTTGCGGTTTCTCGCCACCATGTATGAAGTAGAGTTTATGAAGGGATTTATTACACGTTTGGAAATGATAGGGTTGAGATTGAAGTAAGTTTACTCGAATCCCGTATTTATATCGATGAGAAAGAAAATTACCTCAAGTCATGAAAATTTTCCATGTAGCAATGCTCCAAGTTAATAAATGAGTCTATTAGGAAATGAGTGCAAAATTCCACGAAAGTGCTTGAAAGACACATAGAAAGTGAAATTGTTTTGGCAGTTGGCCCACATTCTATATGAGATTTGCAGTGTATTAGGAGAGAAACGATGAGTTTATCACTTTTTAAACTCTCAATATTTCTCGTTTGTTTAGATATTGGATGAGATAACATGTTCGGCATTTTATAAATTTAAAAAAAATTCGCACAGAGAGAAGAAGCGTCAAGTGGAACTAAGTTTTTGAACATGACCTTTGCTCACACAAGTGGAAGTGGATGGGTGACACATGACTCGAGCGCCTTTCATTCTAGGTGACTCCTGTCAGCCCAACCTCTTAAATATTTTATTCATGGGTTATGCATCCGAAGTTATGCTCAAAATAGCGTATGCAAAATAATAAAATTTTCATGCCTAGTTCTAAAATTCAGGAGAGACTTTGCAAAATGTTTTCAGTGCTGGGATATAAATGGTTTTATCTCTGCCGAGAATAAAAACCATCAGATTAAGAAATGCCAGGGTATGTCAGTTATCGGTTTTTGATTTAACGAGAAAATTCCATGTTTCATCTCTCCTCTCTGCCGCACTGTAGTTTGCAGATGATAAGTTCGTGCTTGTTGGCTCGATTACGATGTACGAACAACAATCAGCACTATTTACCGAGTGAACGACGATCGCATTCTAGATTTCCTGCAAAAGTATCTCGTGCTTTACTAGACAAAAGCGCCTGGAGGAAGGAGTAAACCCCTTTTTTGTTAGAAACATAATAAAAAATACATAAGAGGAGAAAACGCTGCTAAGAAATTCCTTACATGGCCTTACTCATATACCCCCACCTACAATCAATTTGTGTTGCGTAGAAAAGTTGCACGAGGAAATTGCCCTGGCCAAGTGTAATTTAACACTTGTCCATCCATTCTACTCATTTCCTTCTCCAGCAGAAAGGCAAAAGTCTTGAAAGTGAATAGCAGATGGCTTAGCGTCTTGTACACAAAGATAAGGTGAGCGAGGTAGGTGATCCGTAAAGAACACTCGAGGAAGGGCTACATCTACAACAAATGTACTTTTAGCTCGTTCTCTTCTAAATCTTTCACTATTAA
>JAHZMU010001181.1:0-21722 GCA_027743725.1 Rambutsinella grinnellia | reverse complement strand
AATGTTTTGCTCGTGATAAATTCATGTCTTACTAAATAAGAATTAAGAATATTTATATTTTGACCGTGTGTCTAGGTTATGCCTAAAGGCGCAATGGCTTTAGGTCTATTTTTATAACATATTTCGTATTTTTATATCGCACAAAAGAAAAGGTTGCTATTGTAATGGGATGAGAGGAAGTGCGCAAGTCAGTATGTGGCTAGTTTTTTTGCATGCGATTTGTATGAGAATTGACGATGATTCAATCTAGTGGACTTTTAAAAATTAAGAAACAATATTGCTTTTTAACGTTCCCATTTAGTCTAGAAATAATGTGATATGTGTAACCTGCCCAATCAATGCTAATGGTTTCTGCTAAGGGACAGTAATTTGTAAGTTGTTTCTTTGATGTGACTTAATTTCTATTGTATTTTGCATGTGTTGAAAACGATTAATAAAACGAAGTAAAATGTATACTTTTTGCGAGTCGCATTATTAATTACATTAAGGAAACTTCAAATCACATTTCACCCCATATGGCTCTTAGATTTTAATATTTCCATCCGCATCCAACTTGACTTTATTTGTAAAATCGGGAATTAGGTAAATCACGCAAGCCTTCCCTGAATTACCATCCCAATGAAAAGATTATAAAGCAAAGTATAAAAGCTTTTCTAATTATTTACACAAGAAATCTCTCATGTCGTGTGTGGTGTTGATATTTGTCAAGATAAACAAATCCTTCATGAGGACTCTTGAGGGACTGTCCTGAAGTTAACGTCTTTCAAAACAAGAGAAAGGCATAAGAAGTGATGATTTTGAGAGATTTTCAGTTTGGATTTTTCCCATCGTTTTGGATATGCCAGAGAGTAATTCATGAGGAGAAAAAAGCCATTAAAGATGGGATTGGAAAGAGAGTGGATTGGAAGTTTGGTTGGTGTTTAGGACAAGCCATATCCCTTCATAAGATATTTCCTGTCTACAGATAAATATACTTGATTTCTCGTGTGACATTAAATAATCTTGGTTTTGACAGGTTGGCAGGATGAGCCAGCAAGGGGTCCTGCCCCTTCAAGTGTAAAATGTAAACATACACTTTTCACAAGTCTCCCACTTCTCAACCCCCAGGAAATGTGGAAATGACAGAAGAGAAAATAATGGAAGTTGGAGAGAAGATCTATACGTTTTTAATCCGTTTCTGATATTAAATGTAAAAATGTTTGATATTTTTATGGGAACAAGTTCTCTTCTAATTTATCTTGAGAAAAGAATTCATATGAAATTATTAATGTCACTTGCAACACCTATTTTAATACTATTGTTTCAACTTTCCCCAATTAAAGCTATAAATAGTTAATTTCAACAAGTCTCATCGTATTACATAAGTAGGCAAGTTTTTATGACTGGGCGACTACCCCGGAGCACATGCCATGACTCCTTAAAATACTGGGGCCACCTTTCAACCTTTTTGGGACTGTCAAAACTAATTGTTCTCAAGTCCCATGTCCCTGCACTTGACACCAGAGACTCTAAAACCTTTAATATGAAAGGGTCAGCAAAATACCTGGCTGATAATTCTCATCCAGATTCACCTTTCATTTCTCCAACCAATCTATTATTATTTCTGATCAAAACAAAAAAAAATTTCACTAAATTTACGACAATTTATGATCTCATATTTATGAAATGCACACAATTTATACTTGTCGTAAATCATTTTCGAAAAAAATCATATAAACCTTTTAAGCATCTTCCCAATTCATGTTTCACCTTCCCCCAATAAACCAATAAATAATATTATGACAAGTGAAATAATAACGTGTTAACTACTGACCTACCTATATTTTCATGAGAAATTAAAACTTTTTACTTTTATGGGCCTCCTTTCCTCCTCTCCTCTTCCTAAAATGGTGCAATCTTATTCAATATGAACTTGTCATCTTAATCCAAAATCCAAACCATTATCCATCCCATATCTTTAATCCTAGAGAAAACTTTTCTGACTCCATCGGACATGTGGACATAATCTAAAATTTTAAAAACTTATTATTACTTTTCTTCCATATAAGAAAGCCCATTACGCCCTGATTGTTATTAGTTGTCCTATTGTATCCGATAAACAAATAAATAGTGACTTGAGCACGTGTTCCAACTTATAGCTCGTAACATGACAGGTTATAAGTTGGGATAGTCAATAAAAATAATATTTTCAATTGAGTATATATCTAGGCGAGAAGAATAGCTCTCCCCTCATCAGTCAAGAGAGTTTATATTTTTCTCACCAAGTCATATCATCATCCTTCCATCTAAAAGTTCAAATTTCAACCCCACAGGCCATGCCATCATGCCAGTCTTCAGCTAAATATTGTCTGTCCCTATACCACTTGGCTCTTTTTCCAGACTTAAATTATGAAGACCCTTGTCTGATCCCTGTATTTGACAGAAGTTTTTGTTAACTTTTCAAAAAACATCGTTGCTATTTAGCTCACTTATGCCTTCTCTTGGTAAGCTTTGAAAAAAACTGCTTTGTTTGTCTCGCGAGACGAGTCTTTCTCACTCAAGTCTCCTTTTTACTCTCGTAAAAAATTGTTTATAGTTTAAGAGAGGAGAAGAGAGGAGAGAGAGGTCTTTAAAAAAATTATCTGGCATGTGTGCCATCACATAGAGAGTTTGTATATTTTTTATCCTCAATTAAAGTCGATGTGCTCCTCGTTATTATTATCATAATGATGAAGAGATGATGATCGAGAAGAGCACAAGTGGGAATAAACAGGCTTAACAACTCTTGAGGAGAACAGGGAAAAGGATGGAAATTGATTTTGACAAAGTGGAAGATTGCAGCTTCCAGTTAGTACAAACAAATAATAAGGCATTGCTCAATTGGGGTTGAGGGAGAAGTATTAGTTTGAGTAAGTTGAATGTTAATTTTAACCCTTTAATGACTGGGGTTGAGTTGAAGAATGATGATTGGAAAAAATATAATTGATTTATAGGCATATAAGCCATTTCTATAAAACACTTGTGCAAAATTATTAAAAAGGTAAATCTGTCGAAGGAATCATTAGTTGTTCGAAGAACTTTACAATCATAATGCATAATAACTGATGCACACTCTAAAAATGGTCGAGAAAAAGGCTGAAAAGGTTAAGTCTAAAAGGGGTTTAGTGAAAAGAGTCTTTGTTGCAGAGCAAGACTTTTACCAAAACAGAGCTTGACTGGCAGTTTTTGGCTCGTGTGAAAATTATGAAATGATTAGGGATTAAGAATTAACCTGATATTAATGGCATTTCATATGATTTTGTCTAAATAGATTTGGCCTTTCAAAAAAAATAGTCTTGAAATTTTTTGAATGCTTTTGACACAATACAAATTAATTATAATAGACTAATAATTAATCAGTTATTTTGTTCCTAGTTATTTGCAAAGAATAAGTAGAGCATAAAAGTGGAAGAGATTGATTGGTTGAGAGAAATTCTTAACTTGCCCTGAGTTTTCGAGACAGTTGAGAGTAATAGTGAAAAGCTGGTGAAGAATGAAGACAGTCTCTCTCTTCCAACTTTTCCATCAGCATCGAGACCGTTTTTCACACGATTTGTATACAGTTCAAGCTTATAATCTAGTTGGTCCACTAGTTGGGAAATCCAGTCGATTCTCGTCTCTCTCCCAGATAGGTAGACATAATTAGTGAGTCCTGGGCATAGTCTCGAGTCATACACCCGAGGGATATGCAGACTGTGAAAGAAGTTTGTGGGGGTAAATGAGACACGGATGATTTAATAGTTTAATTAAAAAGACAAATTAAATGTGAGATTCCACAATGAGAGCAAGTTTCCCAAGTAATTTAGATGATCAAGTTGGAGGAGAAAGTTATCTTGGACAAAGGAGTGTAGATAGCTACTCGAAGCAATTGACAAATCTAATAAGATATTTTGGTATTGGAATTTCTCGTAAAGAAAGTGGCGATATGCATTCCCCACTTCTACAAAGAAAGACAAGGAGACAAAGGAAAAGTGGTAAAATCATTTCATTACTTTGCGAAAGTGATGGTGGTGTTGCAAACGCTCTCGACTTAAGTGAAGGGGTTTGTGCTACTCAAGTGAATTGTGGAAGAATGAGGGGAACGTCTCTGGAAGAAAATGAAGACTGTAGTCATCTTAAAGAGAATAAGTTGAATCCATCTCTGGTGTTGACACTTGGCAGAACAAGTTTGGGTGGGAGTAAGAACTCCTATTCCAAATCAACTTCCTTTCTACTCTGTCTCATCCTCATCATCATTATGAGTCTGGTTCATTCCAGTCATCAACAGTCTTTCTTCTCCCCTTCCAGTGATGAGTGGGATGGGGGAAGCTTCCGGTCCGGTACTTATGGCAATGGGTACACATGTGTCAACATTCCAGTTAATTTCACCCTTTGTAAAAACATTGGATATACGAAGATGATGATACCGAACCTCCTTGGGCATGATTCCTTACAAGAAGCTGAGTTCCATGTATGATCACTTTTCAACTCGTAAAAACATTTAATCGCTAAAAAAATTAAGTCGAGCACACGCTCTTCTCTCTCTATTTGTTTTGTATGGTTTCCTAATTTCTCTTCAAAATAAGTCTTCATCTGGCCATCTCTCTCTCTAGTCTTCATATTTTTCTTTCTAATTCCTTAATTTTCTTCCCTTCAAAATATTTCATATTTCATGTGAAACGTCTGCGAAGCAAATGTCCATAATATTATAGGTTTTAATGCATGAAATAGTTGAGTAAAAACGTTAGCTTGTGGGTTTTAACAGAATCCAGAAAATGTATGAATGTGGTTATGACTTAATATTATTACATGCAAGAAAATGTCTGGGGCAAAACTGGCAAATGCTTTTAGTCTCTGCAAAAATGCACTGTTTATATTGATGTCCGTCAACGGAACTGTTTATTTTCACATTTTAGCAGCACACACAGCAGCTGCCAAATATGACTGACTTTTCACGCTTTATCATAAAAAAACTGGCTGGGGATGGAAGAAAGTGTTGTGAGGTGACAATCATTATTAAAAGTTGGAAGAGAACCTTGTTATATTATAGCTTCGTATTTTTATTATCCATTAAAATATCAGAAAGCCCCAGAAACTAAATTATGCGAAGAAAGCTTTTCTTTGGAAAGTTATTTCTAGAAATAGCTGGTTGATTAGCCTTCTACCCGTTGCCACCCTCGAGATGGATTGTTACTTATGTACACCTTCAATTAAACGTGCAACCTTTAAGGATAATTATGGCTTCATAATGTATGCACTTGAATGATTAGCAAATAATTCAATTGCAATTTTAATGAATTTATCTAGTCTTGTAAAAACAAGTGTTGAAACACTTGAGAGGTCATCTTTACAACATCAGAAAAGTTTAAGATGAAACGGATAATTGATTACGAAAAAACTGCATAAGACCTCCTTTCATTTCACTGCACCTCTCATAAATCTTTGCAAAGGCTGGAGTGCATGGATACGGGATGGTAAAAATTCATGATTATTTGGGTACAAAAAAAACTCCAGATTGCCAGCACATTTTACATGAGGTCATGTCTCAATTAAGATTTTTATGCTGATCCTGACTTTTCTGACTAATACTCATGCAAAAAGATGAATGCTGACTGGATTCTTGAAGAGAGAAAAGTGACATTACAAAATGCATTATGCAACATATTTTACTGTTGATCTTTGGTACAAGTGCGAAATGGAAGAGTTGATGATGGATATCCCAAGAGCATGTAATTATGTTGAATATTTGTCATGATTATCAGCTTGCAAGAGAGTGTGAAAGTGTGAAAATCTTTCTACTTGATGATGACTAGGGTTGACAGAAAACCTCGATAACGAGATAAAAAATGCATGTCAACAAAAATTGATTCAAAATATGGCATGAAACAAGCTTTTCTGCAAGAAGGCAATTCTTACATGGGCCCATGCAAAGTGCATGAATGAATAAATTTATTATTATTTTCAGGCAAAATCCTGGGTTCCCTTACTTGGGCTTCAGTGTCATCCCGATACGCAGTTATTTTTATGTTCCCTCTTCAGTCCCATTTGTTTGGATAGGCCGATCTTTCCATGTAGATCCTTATGTCAAGGCGTTCAAGCTAAATGTGAGCCTCGAATGCTCGCGTACAACTACCCTTGGCCAAGCATGTTGAAATGTGACCAGTTCCCGGAAGATCATGACCTTTGCATTCGACCCGGGGCTGCAAATAAACCTGAAGGAGGTAAGAATTCCATTCGGTGAAATATATATCCATTTGGTTTTAAAAGCCCAAATTAGAGCATCAACTAATTTTTCAGATCCAGAGCTGGAATGCCCTTCATGCAACCAAGCGCATACTTGTGAAAATATTGTTGACAATTTCTGTCGTGCAGATTTTGGTAAGATGATGCGTAGAATTAAACTGTCCACTGATAATTGAGCAGGAAATCATATGAAATTTTCTAAACATTATAGTATTTCGTGCGAAATATAAGAGGTCAAAGGGTAACCTAGTTGAGTTCCGGAAGGAAAGATGGTTCAAGCCTAAAGAAGGAAATAGGCGGGGTAGGGAACTTAGAACTTTAACCCTCGACCCCCAAGATGACTGTTGTGGTACGAAATTAAGACCAGGTCTTCCATATATTGTGATGGGGATTAAACGAGATGACGAGTCTGTCATCACTTTTGCAATGCAGTGGAATGGAAAAGATAAGGTAAAGATTTTTGCCCTCCTCTTAATTGCTTACTTATAAATTGCGATTAAGTTATAATTATCTCATTTTCTCTCCAGATATTAAAGAACGCTGTAAGAACATTCAGAAGCATGGACTGCACGAATCCATTACCAATGTCTGTGACAGCAGCGGGTGGAAAGGGAGGCGAGCAGAATGCCACCAGCACAGGTATCGGGAGAAGAAAAAGGAGGAAGCAGGGAAGACGCCGTGAGCGTCAGTATGGCGGATGTCGCGTCTCATCCCCCATAAGAAATTAGGATTCGCAGATCTTGTATATATTCTAAGCATTTCCTTCTTTTTACGTAATATGTAATGTTTACATTTCTTAAGATAGTTTTAGCAATTAGTGAAGACCACAACTTCTCATCTACTACCTAACAGTGTTTCACATATTTAGATAATAGTTTTTACTCTCTTAGCTAAACTCTTCCAATCTTTGGCCAAATTAATTTGAATTTAAAAAAGCTTTAAAATCGGTAGGGTATCTATGCACTTTTGCTAGCGTTTCTAATTGAATTTGTATCATAGTTCCCCAATAGCTATTGTTTAGCTATTTAGCTAAGATTGATAAATAAAATTCAGCTTTTAGAAAGGCACAAAAACCTTTGAAAAGCTAGTCTGTTTGTAAATACTTTTCTTGTAAAATATTATACAGCAATTAAAATAGGAGGAATTGTAATTTTAAAGTCTAGCGCAATTAAAGGAAGAAGTTTAAGACGTGAGTTTAGTCAAATGCTGAGTTGTTAATAGAATTCATTACGATCTATAGTCAGAGAAGGGATAAAACGGAAAATAAGACTTAATGTAAAATATTTAGTTGTGTTCGTAAATACATGAAATGGTTCATTGCCATGTGTATGATAACTAGATTAATGGCTAACTTTTAGTAAACTTTTTAAGATTTTTTAGAAATAAGTTTTAACGTTTTACGAAATACAATGTGCATAATAGTAGTTAACTAGTGGAGATTTTTATAGATTGATATGAAAAATCTAACAGAACGGTGAAAATGTATGAAGAAAACGGGGACTTGAGTAAATAAAGTGAAAACAATTTATTATAATTATTGCGATCAGCGTAACCTAACCTACGTAACTTTAACTAACATTTTGTGAAATTATTCGTTATTTATTACTACTTTTCACAAACACTTCGTTCTCCTTAAGGTCAAGTACGTCTTCGCATTCGTCAAACTCTGTGAACTTTTCTAAATCATCAAAGAGTATTTTCCCAAACGCCGCGGATCGAAAGTTGTCCAGGAAGAGTTTTGATAACTGTTCAAAATCGGGTTTCGTAATCTTCCCATCTATGTCAAAAATAACATGTGAATTAGCAAATAGCAAAAAAATATCCTCCGCTTCTACTTATCCTTTACCTCCTCCAGCAACATTCCTTTTTGTTACCATAATGCCCAGGTTTATGGCACCTTTCGTTAAGACAGTTGTGATGCAATCACAGGGACCGTCCAACTTGAAAAAGTCTACATAACTGAAATTCTTTGTTTGATTTAATGTAAATAGCATATAGTCAGCGATCAGCATTTGACCAACGTCATGGTCTGGGAAGCTTCCTGTATTTTAAGAATAAAGCATGTCCATAATTATTTCATTAATGAATCATTACAAGCTTTAAAAAATTGTTTAATTACCACAAGCCGCTAGTTTAAGAGCCGTGTTTGGATCTCCAATCCGAGGTGTTAAAATTCCGGGAGTGTCATACAGAAATATCTTGGGCTTTTCGCTGATTTTGACCTTCATGTGAACGGACTTGGTTACACCAGCGGAAGGAGCGACTTGAAGAGATCGGGCTAAAATGGAAAATATAATTGATCACCTAAAAGTTAACCCATTTGTTTAAAAATATTTAGATCTATTTACCTTTCTTTAAGTTTTTAGCTCGAACAATATTAATAAATGAAGACTTCCCTACGTTCGGGATCCCAATAATCATAGCATTATACTCGTTCAATCCCTCACGATGGTAACGCTGCGAATTTTCGATTAGGTCGCGCATCATTGAAATAATCTTAAATTGACCCAATATTTAACTGTTTAACTGAATATTAACTTGACTATAAAATGAATTATGCAAGCTCTTAAACGTTTCTACCTTTTTAATACCCTGATCCTGATCATCCTTGCAATTAGTAAATATCAGGTTTTTCGTCAAGCTCTTATCATAAATCTCCCTAATCTTCCTCATATCCTTTGAAGTAATTAAATCCACTTTGTTCAAAACAACGATATGCGGCTTCTCCCCGACTAGTAAATGTGAGAAGTTTGGATTCCTTCCAGTGATAGGGATTCTGGCATCGTGGATCTCCAAAATGCAGTCAACTGACCGAAGCTTCGCTTGCATTTGCTTAATCCCTAAAAATAAAATGATTAACACTCCACTCCAACTTCCAATCACACTCAAAAATCATCCTCACCCGTATTCATATGCTTAGGATACCAATTCAGCTTCTTCTGAATGACGCCAAACGATTGTCTGAATCCACTCATGGTTTCCACTTCCGGAGGTCAGGTCACTTCTAAATATACATTAACACCAATTAAATTAAATGAGTTACAATAGTTTTCTAACATTATTATTACTTTATAGCCTCCAATTTAGCTTAAATATCGTAATAATTAATTAAATGTCAGTTAAAATCCCCTTCGGCAATGTCAACATTGAACACACGTGTTTCAATTCAATCACAAAAGTCACGATCTAATCAAAGCGCATTCACACCAAGTCATAGAGTAGTGGGGTAAGAGGGATTGATCTCCACTTACAAAAACGTGCTCTGTCTAATAGTATTATAGTCGGGGCCTCAACATGAGTAGGATCGAAGTTGATTTCGGCCGGTGTCTCGCGAGAGAATTTTTTAATTCGTGATAATTTTTAATTTTTTTTTTGAAAGATTACGTACGTTTTTAATTGTTGATCACTTATCAGTAACTGATAATCGTTAAAGATGATGCGAAATCGAGCAAGGGATCGGTTTGAATATGTTTTTGGGCAGGGAAGGGCGGCTGGGTTACGGGCCCAGTTTAGGACGAGATTGGTAACGACTGTTGAAAATGCTCCGATATGTAAGTAAAGTTTTAAGTAGTTATCTAGTGTGACAACTAATTATAGTTAAAGATTTTAATTAGGAAGGTAATTAGGATTGGGTTTTTTTGGTTGGGGATTTAATGTTTTCTATGTTTTTGTAGTCATCAGGGGATTGATTGATCGGATTATCGGAGAACAAGCTGGTGGGGCGGCTGGTAGAGCTGGTGCTCGTGCTCCTCCACACTGGATTCACGCATGGGAACCTAGATGCGGGTGGGAAGGGTTATACTTGATCTTCTTCAAGATGGTGTTTGCTCTTGCGGCTGCACAGATATCGGAGTTTGTTCCGGATGAGAAGTGGCAGTCTACGGAAGTGGCTCTTGTGATGGTGAATGGAAGAGGACACTTGACGTGGGAGTGGTATCAAGGACTTCGAAGCTCTATTGTTCCGTTTATAATAGCGGTGTTGTACAAGATCGGGCAGTTGTGTGGGATAGAGAATAGTCCATTGTTTTATGTAAGTTTTTTGGATTAATTGATTTTAGTAGTATACTTGAATTAACGTATGATTAATTTATTTCCAGACTTTGGCTCCTCAACTCCTCCAGGCTGGTCTCACCTTCGGGGCCTTGATTCTGTTTTATGATGTTGCTGTTGGTTACTGTGGTAGAAGGGCTGGGAGGATGGGGTTTTTCTTGATGCTCATGAATTGGTTTACCACGTACTGCGGCGCAAGGACAATCAGCAATCAAACGGAGATGAGTCTGAATATAATTGGACTCTGGTTTATGATGAAGAGTAAGTTGATTCTTAATTTAATGATTTAAATTGAATGAAAAGTATGAGTTGCCTTTTAAAACGTTTGCTGATTCTGTTTCTAGAACGATACGGATGGATGACTCTGGTCATAACTATCAACTTTGTGATCCGAAATACAGCACCAATTTTCTGGGTAGGGTTTCTTGTTCCTTTGGTGCCGAAATTGGTGAAACCAGGCCTTACTTGGGTTGAGCGATACTCGACCCATTTGACTTGCGGAGCGATTGCGTAAGTTCTGTTAATGTTATTCGTGTAGTGCATATTAGAGTTCGTAATTGGCAATCTATTTTGTTTTTAACTTTTGTTTATAGGGGATCACTGATTCTCGCCAGTAGCATCTTGGATATCTTGGTGAATGGCACTGTGTCCTGGTGGGAGTTTGTCAAATTCAATGTCTTTGAATCTGGCAGCGCTCTGTTTGGAAGTAACCCATTTGGATGGTATGCATTCAACGCGCTCCCGTACATCCTGGGCCCTCTGGGTGTTTTGATTCCTATGGGTAATCATACTCTAGGGGTATTTCGGAAGTTGTTTTTCCATGTTCTTTTCAATCTCGTGATATATAGGTTTGGCTGCTATAATAAGTTACTCGGCGCTTCTCATGTTAACATTTTTCTATAATTTGTTTTCTTGTTGTTTCAAGCTGCATTCCCCATAAGGAAATACGATTTGTCTTGCCATTTCTCCCGCTTGTTTTCATGATGCTTGGGTACATGTGCGCTGTTTTCCGGGAGAAATGTGAAGGTCCGGAACACGTATCGGATCCGCGAAAAGTGTTAACAGGTGCACTGTGGTAAGTAACAATATAATTGAACAATTGAAGGTATAATATATAAAAGTAAATATTAATATTCTCATATACTATTTTTTAGGAGGATGCTGGCCGAGGTCTATGTTCTCACGAACTTCGTCACTCTATTTTATATTGCTTACTTGCACCAGTGTGGAGTTAGGCCTGCGACGCAACTTGTTCTCGATGGGATAAAGAATATAAGCCACCCTAAGGTGTGGGTGATGATGCCTTGCTATGCGGTGCCAATCTATACGTGAGTTTCTGTTTCTGATTATGTTTTTCGTTAAGGAAAATAAAAGCTAGAACTATATTCTTTTGAATTCTTTTTTAGGTACATGCCGCACCCAACTGCTGAGTTTGAATACTACATTTGCCCTCCGGAAAAGTATCGTTCTTTTTATGAGAACACGAGTCTCCTCATCCAACCCAACGGATTCGAAACTGTCAACTTTCCAGAAGACATCAAAGCTACCTGGCATCGTACTGGAGATCCCGATTACATCATTGTCTACGAGGAGCATTGTAATCTAACCTTGAATGTCTTAAAGAACCTTACCGAGGGCTTTCGTCGATGTGGTCAATTTTGGCACTCCTATTACGCTTATTTCGTTGACTATACTTTTGTTACTGTCTTGTGCAAGAAGTAACTATTCCATGGTCTTTTGAAACTTAAGCTAGTTCAATAACAATTTTTACCTGTTGTCACCAAGTGTGCTTTCATAATGTACCAGATACCAAAATCGTGTGTTCTAATCTTAACAAATAATTTTATAATCATTACGTAAATACTATCATCTTAGTGAAATGTCAGGCACATTGTCGTAAGTCCTACAATATAAGATATGTATTATTATCTTGTTACTATTACTTTCCATTACTACTTTTACAATGATCAAAGACTGCCTGTAACGATAGTCTGCGTTTTCTATTCAAATCTTTTCTTTTCCAGAGTAAATAGTTAAAGTTTCAAATGTACCAGTCAATTGAATTGACTCTATATATTGTTTAATAAAATAAAAAATGTAAAAGATGTGTACGAAATTATTTTAAAGTAGATTTCATATAGTCGATAAAAGAGAAAAATCGAAGAGTAGAAAATATTTATTGCATGCCCACAATCTCTCTGGCCTCTGAATCTGAAAGGTTATTACCCTTTCACATATCGCGAATTTCGTACTTTAAATTCGCAAGCAACCTTTTCACTCTCCAGCAAGCAGCAAACCTCACCGGATATCGAGTTAAAGGAGCACTTCCCCTAGAAACAAGCTTCTCCATCACACAGCGTCTCTTCTTCTTCACCGACCTCTCAAAACCCACGCATATTTTTGCAAAGCATTCGCAAAACGCTCGTAATTATCGATGTCTACTCTCATCTTTTTTATTACTTCGCGTCGTCGCATACTTTATTACCAACAAGAGGGGAAAGATATGGAGAATGGAGACGAAGCCTTAATTTAACTTCCCTCAAGAATTCCACCTCCCTTTTCGCATTTGCAAAAAAAAAATGGCAATAAAATACTCATAAAATGTCTGATGAGAGAGACTTTCATAGGATTCAGGGAAGCTGAAACGCGTAGGCCATCTTTGTCATGAAAAATAGAGAAGGGGAGAATTGAAAAAGATCTGTCCAGCTAGAAAAGAACGCGACTCAACCCTTTCCCACCAACATGGATGGGAATGGTAGGGTTGTGAAATAGTGAAAGATCCGAAGAATGTCGAGTGAAATTCGTGTATGTATGAGCAGAAGCATGAGCGTTCTTCTCCCTCTTGGTTACCAGCAGTTGTGAAGAAGAAACCTCGCAAAGTTCCTCCGCTCCTGCTAAAATAGAGTCAGTGTTTGGTGAGGATGTGGAAGGAGATGAGATTCGCAATTCGTGTTCGTTGATAGTGCAAAAATTGTAAACAATTGAGAGCTTTTTGCAAATATTTTGGTCTGATAGAGTAGCGTCGTCGGTATTTTTTTCTTGGAAAAAGTCATACCCGAAGTGGTGGTGAAGGAGCTTAACTTTTAATTGGGGTTGATGGTGGTTAAGAGGTGAGAAAAATTAAGTTAAATTCAGTTTTTTTGTATAGTATATTTCATATTTGGAAGGGATGTAGAGGCAGAGGTTGATGGAGATGGTGGATGGTATTTCCGGTGGGGGATAGTATTTTGTTAAGTTGAAGTTATTCATGGTTGATGATTATTTTTTATAGTTAAGATGGGACGAAAGTCTAAAAATAAAAAGAAGTTGACAATCCCAATACCGGATCTTCCCCCTCCGGTGTTGACTAGAGAAGTGTCTCTGACTCCAGAGCGGGATCGGAGCCCTTCTCCATCTCCATCTCCAACAGGGTCGATATGTTCCAACACGTCATCCTTGTTAAGTATTGGTCCTCCGCCGTATGTGACGACTCCGAAACCACCGAAGAAAAAGGGAGCTTCAAAGAGTGCGGTGGCGTCCTACGTTGCAAGTACACAAGCGGCGATGGCTGAGGCTAAAGTTAGTACTTCAAAGAAGAATGAGGCGTTTCCCATCGCTGGAAGTTCCAAATGTCGGGATTACATCGCTCCAAGTTATTCAATGGGTTCGTCCATGTTTGATCGAGCAGCGGATCCACCGAAACCGAAACTCATGTCATTTGCCAAATCTGCAGCTACACAGCCAAAAGGGGGTCACGTTTCTAAGCCAGCGAAGCCGAAGATTACAAACAAAGCGAGCACAACTAATACTTCCAAACAGGGTAAAGCCAAGCCACCAAAGGCTAGTCCAAAAGGTGAAGATTTGTATGGTATGCCAAATTTGAAATCTGCAACAGCCAGTTCCTCGGTTGGGACTAAGAAGTATGAGTCAAAATCAGGTTCTAAGAATAAGAATGCGAAAAAGATTGAAGCTCCTGCCATATCTCCAATGGATACTTGCCCGAGTTATGCACAAACAACTTCAAGGCACTTTTCACCGCCTCCAGCTATCCCATCAACTTCAAAAGGAATTACTTATTCGGGATTGTCTATGGGCTCTTCTGTTCCAGGCACATCAAAGGAAGCTTTACAAGATAATCTTTTACTTACGATGGATGGTTGTATGGCAATGGGTAGCTCATTCACTGATTTTGGAAGGGAGGAATTAGCTCCACCACCAAATCCCTTGTTGGGGAGGAAGGAGAGAACCAGCTTTGTTGATAACGATGATAACGACGACTCATCTTTCGAGTCCTTGGAGACGTCACAATTTGCTAATATGACAGATGAGATTTTAGATACCATCGAAGATAGGGAGCTGGCATTCGAGGAGCTTGCGCAATATGACCTTGCTGACTTCCCAAATATTTATTGCTGCATTTTGGAAGAGCAGAAATCCGTTGATAACATCGCTATTGAGAAAGAAGTTGAGATTGAGAAGGCTCCAGTTGATGATGTGCAGAATCCACAAAATGGTAATAGGAATACTAAATTACTTTTTAAATTGTTTTCGTGAATTATTTATTTGAAATTAATTTAAAATTTAAATGATATGATCTTTATCATCAGTTGCAATCATCCCTATTGGAATTGCTAATCTGGATGGGTTGCAAATTGAATTGGAAACACTCTGCTCGTCTGTAATTCGTCGGGCTATACACCTAACTGGAGAACATCGCTTGCTACAAAGTGTGGCTGCGTCAACTAGGAGAATTGTCAAGGAAGTTTTCAAGGACATCGATACTCCAGCCGGCAAACAAAGTCAAGCTTCAACAAAGAAAATCGCAAAGGAGGTTGTTACAGAAGTGGAGACGCCACCACCCGCCAAACAAAGTCAAGCTTCAACAAAGAAAATCACAAAAGAAGTTTCAAAAGAAATCGAAGAGCCACTCGCCAAACAAAGTCCAACCAGGTCTAGAAAGGCTAAGCAAGAGTCAAAGAGATCTCAACAGGTGGCTACAGAGGAGGAAGAGGAGGATGCAGGACCAAGTACTCCTCCAACACGAGCTTCTACGAGGCAAGCCACAGCTGCAGCTAAAGGGCGCTGGAAACCACCTGCAAAGACAAGAAGGACAAAGAAGGAGAAGAAGAATTCTGTACCTGCTGAATGGAGCTACTATTATGAAGATGTACCAACATCGTTCTGGGAATTCGCGGAACAGTATGTCAGACCAGTTATTCAAGAAGATGTTGATAATCTAAAGCGACTTATTGCTGAGCATGCAAAGCAAATTCCTCCGGAATTATTTGAAATTCCACCGCTTGGAAAACATTACAAGGAGCAGGAAAAGGAAGAGAAAGCAAAGAAGGCAAATGGAAATGGAGAGGACGAAGGGAAAAAGTAAGTTAATGAATTGTGGCAAATGCCTAATTAGTAAATTAATTAAAATGTAAATTCTACAGAAAAAAGGAGGAGGAACAGCCAGGCACTTCTGATCCAGACAAGATTGGTCGATTAACTAACAAGTTAGTTGACAGCTTGGTGAGGGATAGTGTTGCCATGCACTTTGGAAGGAAGGCCAGAGAGGAGGCTGCTGCAGCTGCTGGAGTTCCGCTGGACGATGATGTCCCAGAACCAAGTATTTTGGACAGGCCAGGGTTGGCCAAGCTTTTGGGACTTGACTTAGAGCCCGGAGAACCGAGAACAGATCAGAGGCCATTGGAAGAAAGAATTCGCGAGAGTTTGGTTAACAATGATCTTGAAATCTCGGATTTGGAGGATGAAGATATGGAGTGCATTTCAGATGATGAGATTTTAGCGGAGATTGTGAGAACTCAAGATGCTTTGAAGAAGGTGCATGTACAAAATTCTGCTGTTTTGCAATCGCTGATGATCAAGGCGTCGGTATGTCACTACACTTAAAATGTTTAAAGCCAATTTAAAAAGTAAATAAAACTGACTGATTACCTTTCTTCTTACGATACAGAAAAGCGTTGAGATTTTCCAGCTTGAGGGAGAACTGAATATTATAGATCTTCAAGTTCAAGAAACATTTCAGAACTTGAAGGGAATCAAGGATAAGAACTCAGTCAATTATCGGACCCAGGTCGCCATTGGCCGCCAGATTTTAACTGATCGTACGAATGTAATCGCCAAGTTACGTAAATTGGAGGCCGAAAGAGATCGTCCACTATTGTCCGAAAACGAAATGGATCGACCCGCTACTCCCCCACCATCAGCTCCAAGTACTTCGTCAACTTCTACTTCCAATGGAGATTCGAAAGAATCCCCAGACCCTAAAGGACCAACTGAGCCATTGGAGATTACAGTGTAAAGGAGAGGAAAACTTTCCAATCCAAAGTAATTACTTAGTCAATCTAGAACAATTTCATTAATCATTCTCATATAGTTTTAGAACGTAGTCGTAGTGCACAAGCTACTTATAGTTGTTTTTGATGTTTCTTGTTGCTTATTCAATCTACTGTAGAATTGAATACAGTAAATGTTTGCAAATATTTTTTTGATGTTTTCCACTTTTTCAACCTTTACGTTTACGTGTTTTTCGGTTAGTACTTTTAGTTTGTGCTAGCTGTACAGTCATAAAATTAAGTATCTCATTATTTTTACCGGTCTGGGAAAGAGTTATTTAGTGATTGGGATTTTGGGAAAGGTTAGTAGACTGCTGGATATAAAAGATTGGTGATAAAATATATATCGCTTAGTTTCTAAGATGTAACTTTGATGTACTGATGTGTAACAAAACATGGACTTGATGTTGTAAAACTTTTCGTATTTTTGTCTATCTCTCGAAAGTAAACAGGAACCTGCATGGTTGTTAAACATATTATATTCTAGAATCTATAATTATACTATACCAAAATGTTATATGTGAAGAATAAAAAAATTGTGAAAAAGCCACTTTCGAGTTGTATAAAATCCTGCATGATTTTATTAGTCAGCATTTGGACAGACAGGATAAGATTTAAAATAGTAGTTCTATTCACCACGCTGCATCATTTTTTGACGGTTGAGTTTCTTCTTGGAAACCTTCTTTTTCACTGGCTCCTCTTCCTTTGCCTTTGCTACGACCTCTTCCTTTTCAGAAAGGATTACCTCGATATGGCATGGACTGCTCATATAAGCTGCAATAATTAAGATACAACTCGTTTTATTGGAACATCAATAAATTTTTATGAACTAGTATAAATTAATTTCTTACGGTTGATACGACCGTGAGCACGGTACGTCCTTCTTCGCATTTTTGGAGCACGATTAACCTGAATGTGTTCGATTACAAGGCGATCCGCATCCAAACCTTTGTTGTCCGCGTTCGATTCAGCGTTCTTCAACAACTGGAGGAGAAATTCGGCAGACTTCTTGGGCCAGCGACCCTGAGTTGTTCCCCATTGCTTTGCCTACAAAAACGATGAGTATGATTAGAGCTAATCCTTTTCAAACAAACAAACAAATATAAGATTATTTACCTGAGCACATCTTCCAACTCCTCCATTGTACCTGCGGAAAGGAACGCATTCCTTGTGTTCCGTCACATTCTTAAGGTATCTTACAGCGCGGCGAAGAGGCATTCTTTTAATCGCTGCAGCCGTCTCTCTCGTGTTCTACAATTAGTTAAATAACACATTAATCATCAAAATCTAAACTCTGCACTAGTCACTCTTTTATCTACCATTTAATTTCATAATTTAAAGACGCAAGACCCATTTTATGCTCAATATTCTTTAAGTTCACGCTATTAAGTTAACCAATAATTAAGTCACTTTCAGCCATTCAATTACCTTAAAATGAACACGGAGATTAGATCCCTTCGCCTTACAAGACTTGGCCGCATTATCAGGTTCTCTCGAATACCTGCCCATCTTAACTGCTAAAGTTAATCACTCCAAAATCACTAATTACAATTAAAATCTTAACCAAAGTGGACAGATCGTCTCCACCAAATGCACTTTTGCAAATGAGCAGATTGAAGCAGAAGAGCGTGCATGAGCCGGACTACTTTGAATGGAATGGGTTAGGCCGGGCCCAAATTTTACTCTATGGCTCTCTCTCACCACATAGTTCTTAAGGCTAACTTGGGGCAATATAGCAGCTACTTCCAAACAGTTTATATTTGAACCACTAGATGGCACTAGTCTCGAACCTTTAGCCTTTGTTGCAGTTTCATGAAATGGCATTTAAAAAGTTTTAAATGTAAAAATAGTTTTATTTCGAAGAACAACTTCGACAAAAAATGCCACAGAGTGAGGAACTTTAAGATGTATCTTGGATAAAAGTATGAAAATAATAGAAGTATAACATAAGTACTTATAAATCATGTAATAATGGAAGGAGATGAGCGGACTGCAGGCCAGGCTGTGTCTTGTTTTAGATTCTCCAGGACAACTTTGTACTCACTCTTAGGACCTGACATCCACAAGGCTTTGCCAATACGCTTAATCAATTTACTTCCGGCGAGATAGTTCTGAAAGTACAACAGTTTTTATAGAAATACATGTCAAGTTATTTAGTAAGAAATAAGTTTACCTCTGTAAATGTTGACAACACTAGATTGGTGGCAGGAAAGGCAATTAACATCAGCCTAAAGTTTTGCGTCATGGGTGTGACTGGCTCAAGTGTAAAAAAGTCTGCTAAGAAAGGCACTGGATAGATCATAAGAATAGATGTGAAAGCAGTCAAGAGTAGTGTAGCGAAGAGAAGGCCGTCTGAAATAAAAATCGTAATAGTAATAATGGTATATAATAAACTCTAGAGGTATTTACATTAACATAACTTGGAGCAATTGACTCACAGTTTAAATAGAAAGGTTTCCGAAACGGCTTCCCTTTGGAGAACACCACCGACATGATTAGATACTATATAAACAAGTGTTAAGTAGTTAAAAATTCCAGTTTTAGCGTTCATCAAAGTATTTAACAATCAGCAAAGTTTACAGGCTTCTCTACCTGGAATGAGCTTATGCTAAAAATCGTAGTAGTTTCCCAGCACAACAAAGTCAACCCATCACTTGAGCTCGGCTTGACAGGCTGAGTAGTGTAGCGAAGAGAAGGCCGTCTGAAATAAAAATCGTAATAGTAATAATGGTATATAATAAACTCTAGAGGTATTTACATTAACATAACTTGGAGCAATTTACTCACAGTTTAAATAGAAAGGTTTCCGAAACGGCTTCCCTTTGGAGAACACCACCGACATGATAAGATACTATATAAACAAATGTTTAATAGTTAAAAATTCCAGTTTTAGCGTTCATCAAAGTATTTAAAAATCGGCAAAGTTTACAGGCTTATCTACCTGGAATGAGCTTATGCTAAAAATCGTAGTAGTTTCCCAGCACAACAAAGTCAACCCATCACTTGAGCTCGGCTTGACAGGCTTAAACCATGGCTGCATTTCCAACAATCTCATTGCATAGATTTGCGCCGCCACACAAATCAAAATCTGAGAGAAGATAGAGAACACATTCGAAAATGACACGAGTCTACTCATAGGACTTTTTGACACGAGTCTGCGAGTCGGCGTCTGTGCGTCCCATTGCTACCGTAATTGTCATCGTTATCGCTAGGTCAATCCAGAGAAATTGAGTGTCCGCAAGATTTGTCATGTGCTAATAATAAAAACAAACATTAAAGAAACTCCAGCCATCTAATTACCAAATATGTTCACAACTTATTTAATTGAACACTTACCGAATACAGAATAAGTACGGATGCGGTACGCAAGAGATATCAGGAATCTTTGAGGTAAATGGCGCTGCCACTGATGCCTCCGCTTCCGACAAAGAAATTCCAACATGAGCCATGGACAAGGCGGAACAGTCATTTGCTCCATCACCACACATTGCGACGACGTAGCCAATTTCCTATAAAAATGGGTATTATCAAAATTTCGTACATCTATCAAAATTTATGGTAAGCTTACTTGAAGAGATTCCACAAGCTGCATTTTGCATTCTGGCGACATCCTCGCAAATACAGCCCCTTTCACTAATTATCCTTTTGCATTCCTCCTTACTAGCATTCTGCTGGAGATAGGTCCATGTCTTTCCAGTTAGAGCGAAATGATAATTTGCATCTTTTAAAACTGAAGCTTCAATTGGAATTAACCTCTCCATGTCAATAACAGTCTCTAAATCGGAAGCAGAGTCGAAAGAGAATCTGTTTGAAAGCTTCCGCTCATCATCTCCCCTCACTGAAGCTTGAATTTGTCCTTCCGCTGGCAAGCCAACTTCAATAGCGGTAGTTGCTCTAGAGTTCTGTCTAGCTGCCACCTCATCATCCGACGCTTCTTCATAATGTTGAGCTGCCAAAGTATACTCGATAACTCCATTATCATTGACATTTACAATCACAACCTTGTCCTGTTTCGGAATCATTCCACACTCCCTCGCCACACTAAGAGCTGTCAGCATATGGTCTTCATAATGTTGTGCTGCCAAAGTATACTCGATAACTCCATTATCATTGACATTTACAATCACAACCTTGTCCTGTTTCGGAATCATTCCACACTCCCTCGCCACACTAAGAGCTGTCAGCATATGGTCTCCGGTCACCATAACTTTTCTGATGTTGGCCACAGACAAGTCTTTAATTACAGGGATTGTTGCAGGCTTCAGACTATTTTGCATTACTAGAAATCCGGCAAAGGAAAGGTTGCACTCAATCTTATCTCTAGAAATCTTCTGTACTTGTAGCCAGCTAACTCCCTCCATTTTCTTCCAACCTAAAGCAAGGACCCTAAAGCCCTTTACGGTAAACCAGTCCAGAACCTTGTCATAATTTTCAGGAACTGAATCACATAGTGGACGAATCTTTTCCGGCGCGCCTTTACAATACGTAACCATTTGGCGTGGCTCCAAACAATTTACTACGACGGACATTCGCTGAAGTTGTGGGGTAAAGTCAAATTCTCTAAGTATTCCAATTTCGATGTTTTCCTTCTTCACAACATTAGGATGGAGAGCGTCATAACGAACCGTATCACTTGTAGCGGCTGGTTCCTCCAAGATCTGCAAGCAAGCAAAAAGTAAAATAATATACGCTGCAGTTATTGACTTAATAGTAGAATTAATCATTTTAATAAACTCATTTACCCATCCAGTTGACTCAAACATTTTGATATCCAAAGGATCCCCAACAATTGAACCTTTAATGTACGTCAGAGAATGGCACGTGGCCATTCCTTGCAGCAAATGGGATGTCACGGGAAGTTCCTCAGGGTTGGAAATTGGGTCCATAAATTCCTCCACATTGCTTTCATTCACAACCGTAGGTACAACACATCTGCAAAAAAGAAATAACATTACTTTCCTTATGAAAAAGCAAATAAATAAGTTTGATTAAATCAAATCAAGTTTAAACTTACGAAAGATTAAGTCCTTCTTCAGTCAACGTCCCTGTCTTGTCAAAACAGACGACTTTAAGCTTTCCACAAAAGTTAATTCGTTGTGGGGAAAT
>JAHZMU010001180.1:0-12834 GCA_027743725.1 Rambutsinella grinnellia | reverse complement strand
CTCTATTTTTAATTGCTCTGTGATTGTAATCACCAATTAAGTCAAAGGTACATAGTTAAAGTGCTAGTTATTTCTCTATAAGGTCATTTTGTGAATGGGTTTTTAATCAAAGCCCATTTTCGATTAGCTTAGATGGAATTTGATTGCTTTTGTTAAATTTGCAGTTTTGTTGAGGCCCTCAACTTGATGGATTGGGCAGATAAAGTACGGTGAAGACATCAACGTTTGCGAAAGAAAAAGGTACTTCTTGTTATAACTCATCCATGAATACGGCAAGTTACTAACGTCAAGAACGTGATTACTAATTAAATGGTTTTGATCATGTTCTATCGAAGGGCTTGATAAGAATACCAAAAGCCAACGTAAGAATACCAAAAGCCAAATTGTATAAGAATAGCAAAAGCGAAAGCGGCATAAGAATACCAAAAGCGAAAGCCAATGTGCAAAATACATCTTTCAGTGATTTTAAGTTGCTTCAAATTCATACTGGAACTCAAATGATTATAGAACGGACTTTCTTATGATTTTTTGCTAACAAATGTTTAAATACTTTTTGTTCCTTAAAAGCCGCTTATTTAATATTTTGTCAGGAAGTATCTATTAGCCCGTTATTTATTATCATAGAAGAAATAATGCAAAAGGGTCCAAAATTTGATTTCAAATCTCAAATTCATGTAACTATTACATAATCATTTATAAATGAAAATCTAGCACCAAAGAATATCTTCCCAAAAAGTCTTTACGATTAAGTGTCTTGTACTTCTTGCAATTTCGCAGATCGTCCTTCTTCCTGGAACTGTTTCTGATCCGCCCTCTTTTTTTCCGTTCTTCTAAAATAGTCTGGAACGGATTTGAGTTAAAAGATCATTTTTGTCACTCAGCTGCTCCTCCATTCACAACTTCCTGATTAATAGGTCTAACTCCATACATGAACTCCTTGGAAGGTATTGTACTGACTCGCCTAAAACATTTAGTTAAATGATTTCTGAACAGAATCACAATTTATCTAATTGGATGATTTAATGATAGTTTTTCTCAAATTACCTGCGTCATAAAAGGTGAACTTATTGGAAACCAAATTTATGCTGCAGCAGACATTCTTACTTCTTGATAAAAGCGTATTGCACTAATCGATTAATCTTCAGATTAAAAAGTTTTTTTAAAAAAATAATGTTTTTCTTCGGTCGACACTGATTGAGTTGAGGTGACTCAGAAAATTATTTGATTCCCAGCATGAATTTGGGGCAACTTGAAATCACTGTAAGATGTATTTTGCATATTGGCTTTCGCTTTTGGTATTCTTATGCCGCTTTCGCTTTTGCCATTCTTACACAATTTGGCTTTTGGTATTCTTACATTCGTTTTTGGTATCCTTATGTAGCCCTATCGAAGAGGTCCCCAAAGATGGATAAACGCTACAAGATATTCGTTGGAGGACTGGGTCCGAACGTGACAAGGAGGGATTTGCTTGTGGCTTTTGAGAAGTATGGAGCTATTGACGTATTTCTGAAGGAGGGTTACGCTTTCCTCTAGTTTGAAAGTGTGGAAGCAGCCACCTCAGCCAAGTCTCTTGATCAGAAAGCTGTTGTTTGTGGGCAAACTGTAACTGTCAATCCGTGCATTTGAAAAAGTGAGGACAAGTTCATAAATGCATTTGGAAATTTCATAATCGTTAAGTTTAATACAACTTAATTGTGATATTTTAGTTTAATATTTTTTGACATCTTCAGTTGCGAGTTCAGGGGTTGGGAATTACCAACCCCTGCAATGCTGGGAATATAAATTTTGCATGGCATCTACTAATATTGAATCAGTCTTTGCAAAAGTTCAACTAAACAAGTCAAAAAGTTTACTAATTGGGTGCATTTACCGACGCACAGAGTACCTTGTTGATACTCTTGAAATGGACTATGACGCAATCAGCTTGCTGTTTCAATCAGCGCTTAAAGAAGAGTTTGTAATCTTAGGAGATTTCAACTTGCCAAAGGAAAAAATTATTCCAGTTAATGACATTTGCAAAAGTCTCAACATCACTCAACTTATCAAAACTCCAACCCGTGAAAGTAACGTTCTTGACTTGATTTTTGTAAATAATGTGGGTAAAGTTAAAAAGTGGGATATGCAAGTTTCTCCAAGTGATCATCATCTTATTGAGTGTTATTATGATTATGGTCACATCAAAGCAACAACAAAAGCTATCAAATTTAGAGCTTTCAGTGAACAAAAATGTGCCAACTTCATATCAAAACTCGACAATGTATTTACTAATCAATCTCAACAGTTTGAAGATTTTAATGTTACACTAAAATCTATAATCGATGATGTCTTTCCACTGCAGACCAAGATTGTTCCATTAAAGTCAAAGACCATAAACCTTTCACCATCCACTAAAAGACAAATTCGAAAGCGCAATAAGCTTTTTCGCAAGCATAAAAAATGTCCATCACCGCTCATCTCTGCTAGACTAAAAGACATTTCAACTTGCATCAAGAAGGCCGTGAAAGCTGACATGAAAAGCCATGTAAATGCAAAAATTGCAGACACAAACCTGTGGAAGGGTATTGACAACTTTGTATTTAAAGATAGAAATAACATTCTTCCTGAGCTTTCCCCCGATGAAATCAACAATTATTACGTTGATTTACAAACAAATAAGGAAGCTTTCACTTATCTTCCACAACGTCCCGAGTCCTTACCTTCTTGCAATTCTACTTTTACTCTAAATCGGTTCTCCCCTGAAATGATAATGAATGCTTGGAAATTGATGAAAAATAAGAGCTCCTGCTCACCTGATCCCATGGGATTAAGCAACAAAATAATAGGGCTTGCTTTAAAATCAGAAGCATTTGTTGCAAATTTAGCAACTTTCTACAACAAATTCATTGATGAAGGAAACGTTCCAATCTGCCTCAAAACTGTGCGAATTGTGCCTATACCAAAGTGTGATAATGCCTCATCCCCGAACGACACACGACCTATCTCAATACAGCCTGTTTTGATGAAGATCTTCGACAAAGTGATTTATAAGCAACTTTCTACGTACTTTGAACAAAACAACTTGTTAAGCAAATTTCAATACGGTTATCAGAGGAAATCTTCCACGTCCCACGCTTTGACATCTTTGCTTCAGCGAGTTTACGACGACCTTGACAATGGACGTATATCTGCTGTTCTTGCACTCGACCTAGCCAAAGCCTTCAATTCCATCCACCGGGGCATTTTAGTGCACAAGCTAAAATGGTATGGAGTTGACTGCGAAGTGATCAATTCCATAATTATGGAAAACGCGCAGTTTGTTGAAGCTAACGGTGACAAATCAGAAGTGAAACACACCTCGAGAGGAATAGGGCAGGGCCTGAGTTTAAGCAGTTTTGCTCTTCAGTATTTATATAAATGACCTCGCATGTTATCTCACCTCGAGCTGGCCTACTCTTTTTGCGGATGATACAACACTTCAAGCTTCTGCACATCCTAACAACCTCGACATTTTAAAGGGTGCTCTCGAGAATGCCTTCAAAGAGGTTATGGATTGGTTGAGATGGAACAGAGGTGAATTGAATATCAACAAAACCTAGTTACTGCTTATTGGTTCTTCCAAAGTCCTCGACGACTGCAAGGATTTTAAACTTGAAATAAACGGAAAAGAAATCAACCGTGTGAAAGAGCTGAAAGTATTAGGAGTGAAAATTGATGAGAACCTTTCTTTTAGTGAACATTGCAAAAGTGTTTTGGCAAGATGCAATAGAAATTTATCGCGTATTTTTCCACTTAAACGAATTTTAAATGCAGAAAACAAAGTTATTCTTGTAAACTCTTTGATATTTTGTGTCTTGGACTACGCATCTTGTGTATGGTCAAGACCCATTTCTAAACAAGATGAAAACCTGATCAACCGCTTTATAAAAACCTGTGCGAGATACGCGCTTAACAAATTAAAGTATGAACCTATTACTGATGAGATATGTGATAACCTAAAGTGGATGTTTGCAGAGTATCGTTCAATGTATGACACGCTACTATTAACATATAAATTAGCTTTCTCCGCACCAAATGATGTTCTACATGGGTTTCTGGATTTCTCATGCGAAGAAAGTGGCTCGACAAGAACTACCAAGAGATATAAATCTCATATTATTTGCAATTCAGAATGGGGCAAAAGATCATTCAAGTATGCTAGTGTTACAGCTTGGGCTAATTTGCCAAGAGATGTATTCTTATTTGAGGAAAAGAGCTTTACGTTTAGGAAATTTAAAAGTAATCTACTCTCTCATTTTATGGAGCTTCAGAAGAAAAATTATGCGACTTCTGATAATGAATTAATGTGCACATCTTGTATAGAAAGAGTTGTTGAAAATTATTAAGTTACAATCTTATTTTATTGCAATTTATCATCACACCTTTTATCAATATTAACAAGTTTGTTTGTGATACACTTTTGTAAAATTTTGTATAATTTTGACTTAATGTCTTGCTGTTGTAACCTACCCTTCTGGGAATTCAGAGGACAATAAATCTAAGTTTCATTCATTCATTCATACGTCCAAGTGTTGGGCCCGGAATCAATGCAGCCACTAAACTGATGAAGTGAATCAAACCCCAACCAATTCTATCAGCAGACCCAACGGTTATTACAACGGACCTTCAAGGTATTCTGGCGAAGACAAACCTAGCCAGGACTGACATTAACACCATCCATGAAATCTATAAGAGCTCCTACGACGCCCCTTAGCCCAGACAAGTCATTCAGTGGTTCCGTAACATTCACTCCAAAAATCCAACCTACGAGGAGCACTGTTTCCATGAAGTACTGTTAATGTGGGATGGGAGGGGTTGGGTGCAAGATCTCCTAAATGTTACGTAATACTCAAATAAATATGTGTATGTGAATGATTCGGTTAGATTTGAAGCCATGCTTGTGGACCTGATAAGGGAGAAAGTCATTTTTGTGGACTTGGAAGAAAACAAGTGACACGGTTTCACCGACATCACCTGCAAGATACAGATTTCAACCCAGAACATGAATTACCTCATCGACTGCCTAAGTGTTTCGGATTGCATTGGGACTTCTCTGAAGAAAGTATTTGAGGATGAGCTAATTGTCAAGTTCATGTTAGGTTGTGGAAATGACTTGAGGGCCCTGCAGCGAGACTTTGATATTTTTATTTGGCCTGTTATTGATGTCCAAGTCATGGACATGCAACTGCAAGGGATTACAGACATAAGGTCTTTACTGAAAATCGTCAAGGATTACGCCAACGTCGACATCACTGCGGATAATAAGAAAATTTGTCAAGTATCAAACTACATGGTCCGAAACGTGCATCCCAGCCTCATCAACTATATGATAGAAGACACTTTGCTTCTACTCATTGCAACAGTGCGAATGGTTTAATTTTCGGTTTCTGCAGTCTAGAAATCGGTTACGTTAATTAAAAAAGCGTAACTATTTTGCAGAATAGCATTCTCAAGGGGATCAAGCAACTACAGATAAACTACCCGGCTGCAGCAAAGGACTGGACTGATCATCAGAAAGAATTGTCCCTTGCTGTTGTGAAAGCCAGAAATGGACTGGCCAATATGAAGAATCTCCCTATCCACACCACTGGATCTGACTTGCAAATTGAGCTGTGTGTTGATAAGTTAAACCCGCATAATTTAACAGACAAGCAGTTTAGGAAAATCATCTTGAAAGTTCGGAATACAATGGATTTCGTGTTCTGGCCACGCAATCCAGGAACAATAGAATGCTTAAGATAATGAACCAAAATTTTCATCTTATTAGTATAACTATGAATAATAGTTACAGGCAGGTGCGGTTCACTGGATCATTTTTCTGGAGAGTGCAACGTAAGGGGACCGGAGAAGGCTGCAAATAGAAAAAAGTATCTCGATGCTCATCCTGAGAAGAAGCAAGAAGTAAAAGAAAAAAGGAAGAATAAGAGGAGGGAAAAACGCCAATGTACTGGAGAAAATTATAAGTGGGCAGCAAGGAGAAAGGATTGTTTCTACGGACTAGGATGTAGAAAAGCCGATTGCTTGTTTATTCATCCATTTGGATGGAACCCACCTACAATCAAGGAAGACCACATCACTACCAGCAATGTTTGGAGGGACACGCAAATTTTTAATGAGGGTATTGCTATTTTTCCAAGATATCAATCCGTGGCCACAAGCAACCCAAGGGACTCAAAAGATAAAAGCGTTCAAGCGTAAAGACGAGTCTTTTGCGAGTGAGTTGAGTTGGTAAGAAAAGCATCTGAATTTGCTCATAAACTCTTTATTTTTTCTTAACAATTTTTCAGCTCTTCTTACTGGAGATTAGAACTAATTGTTTTTTTAAGATTATATTGTCGAATTTGGGACTTTTAATTTACGTCACAGGCTATAGCTACAAATGGCAAAAAAACTCAATAAAAAATATGGCGCTTATTAGATATTTTAGGAATGGCTACAAACAAGATCAGAAATTATAATGCATCTGGCATTTATGCAATCACTCTGGATGTGTGATGAAAAGGGAGCTCTTTTTACGCTGCCTGCAATTGGTTACGAAAATAAATCTGAGAGGATAAAAGAAGGTTAAATGAATCAAGATTGTGCAACAAATCAACAGTTCCAATTGCGTCATGCATGATTTGTTTCAATTGAGATAGCTGACTTTAAAAGATGAGAGCAATCATTCATTATTTTGCCTTTCAGTTGACAAGGTTGCACAAAACATTTTTTTTCACATTTTTTTTTAAATGAATGAATGAATGAACTTAAATTCATTGTCCTTTAGATTAAAATGAATATAAAAATTGCAAGTGGCATTTTATTTCTTTTAGCCTTTTTGGCTCTTGGTGTATTCTGCAACGAAGATCAAGGAGAGGACCATGGGAAAAACTGCAGTTTAGATAAGCCCTGCAAGGGACGCTTTACATGCGTGGGTGGCAGGTGCCAATGTCATTTTACTGACCACCAAACCTACAACAAAGCCAATGCGTCAGCTCCCTCTTGGGACCTTGTATAGCTAAAGTAGACGGAAAAGAATATGAATATCCTTGCTCCGGCAATATGGAATGCAAAAATATCACCGGTTACTTATAATGCCGTTGCAAAAAAGGCTATATTGAAAAAGAAAGGAGTTGCAAAGCTTCATTTGGACAAACTTGTAAATCATCAGCGGAATGCTTTACTGGATCTTCAACTAGCACTGGCGCCACTGGCTACAGAAGTCTCGTTTGCAAAAACGAGAAATGCGACTGTCCAAATATGTTCGAGCTTGACAAGGAAAGTGGCAAATGTTTAGGACTTGTTGGGGCAAAATGTAGCAAGAGTAATAGCAGAGGCTGCGTTAATGGAGCTATATGCGAAGGATACGACAGCTTTAACGGAATTTGCAGGTGTAACGGGGGCAACACTCAGACATTGGATAGGAAATGCGTTGTCCATCAATGTAACGCTGGTCCAGCGTAGAAATTTAAAGACAATTATTTTATGTTTAAAATAATTTACCATTTCATTAAAAACGATCAAAAGTAGATAAGAATAAAATACTTTTAATTTTAAATATCAACCTTATTTTCCTCCAAATTTTCCAAATGTAAATCACTCTGAATCTCTTTATCATCTTTGTCCACTTTTTCTTCACATTCATTCCCATCCAGATCTTCTGTTTCATCAATCTTCTCCTCGTTTGCCTCCACCTCCTCATTATCATAAAATTCAACATTTTCTGCCTTTCCTCTCTTCGCCTGTTCCTTACGAAGCTTAATTTTGTCCATCTCTTCCTTCAACTTATTCACTGCCTTTGGCACATATTCAATAATAAATGTAACTACAGAAAGAACAATCCCTATTATTAATATACAAAATATAGCAACAATATTCCCCGTCAATTTTGCCCCTTCTGGCGCCTCCTCCTCCTTTTTTAACCCATCATAACTCTCCTTAAACCGCTTTTGTAAAACAAATTCACCCATCTCACTCCACCACTTTATTAATCCAGATTGTTTATACCAGCCAATCCTTTTGATCAGACTTGATGTCAAAAATCCTCCAATTCTGGTATAAATTGATAGTTGAAAATATTTCTCTCTTCCACTATAAACCTTTTTATAACTATTAGCGTACTCGTGGGTCTGGGTGGATTCAAGCATAAGTGCAGTCTTCTTGCATTCCCTTAGAGATTGTAGCAATTGTTGTTTTTCCACCTTCAAGAAATGATTTCCGACAGCAATTGAAAGTGTTGCGAGGCTCTCGACCTCGGTTCCGGCTCTTCCAGAATGGAAGCATTTCCTTGTACCAATCTAATGTCAAATTAAGCAGTAGAAGATAAGGAAAAAGTTGACTAGAATTGTAAGCAAATTGGGTAAGAGTTTGCGTACTTGTTTTAGCAAAGCCTAAAATGGACTTGCGTATAAACGGGTCATAAGCAAAGTCCAAATCTTTTATGAGATTATTATCCCTTGAGCATTCTGTAATGCGCTGTGTACCACTTTTAATTAGTTGAGAGGGAATGATACGGAAGTTTTCGGGGTTTGTTTTCGTATAAATTGTAAAGTTGTCTTCGACCAATTCCTTTAATAAGTTGTACTTTTGGGGGTTTCGCGGGGCAATTAAATTATAAACGTTGGTATTTTTGTAGCCATTACTGAGAATAATACAGATTAACATGTAGACCCCGAGCATCACCCGGTTTGCAGAGTTCCTATAGAAAGTTGATGATAAGAATGGATCTCCTTGCTCCAAAATTACCTTAAAGAGAGAGAGAAAGTTTTGCTTGTGTATAGAATTAGATGAAATGTTTTTTGTCTTGTTTGCACAAATTGTAATAATTCTCCAAGCAAAGAGTAGGACAAAAACTAATATTAAAATGGAAATCCACGCGTACTTATCGTACACATTGATTAGTTCTAAATAGGCAATGTTTGGCTTGCGAAAACCACATACGACTGTTCTATAATAGTTGAATTTGTCTAGCATTTGGATAGGGTAATGGTGATATTCTCCGTCTATGAATGTCTCTTCAGAAATTGTATTTATTGTTCGAGTAATTCTAAGTTTTACGAGATTATACCAGGTTTCCGGAATTCCTCTACTACTTTCGCACAATTCTTCATTGTTGTGGATATTGTATGTGTAGTTTTGGAGGATTGTTAGTACGTGGTTAGTTAAAAGAATATTTGTGATGTCTGCGTGACTCTGTAATCCACGGAGGATGTTGGGGGAGAGATAACTTTGGCATTTTCGATAGCGTTTGTGGTCAGGCACGGATAGGTAGAAAGGGTAGTTTGTATTTTCTAAATATTTAAAAAGGTTTAAAGTATCTAAAGTGCTTAAAGTCTCTATTCGACGTTGGATAAGATGAATGGGAGAGGTAAATTCGATACAGCCTAGTTCAAGGGAGTCTTTGGCATTTTTCATTTTTATAAGCAAAAATCGATAATTTGCTGGTGCTGGTGGGTCTGTTCCGAAGTGGTTGTGAACTGTTAGAGCCATCCATTCAAGAACGTGTGGTCGCTGAAAGAATGTAATGGATTATTTAATTAATTGAAATATAATTATTTACATACCAGTCCAACCATGCTTATCAATGCAGAGTACCGCCATCTGTCTTTTCCCTTAATGTCTATTCGAAAGTAGTCGTTCCACTCTCGCATTGGCACTACAAAAGAGTGTAGTGTTGGGCGCGAGCTTGGAGTAGTTTTGAAGAATTGTGGCTCCCCTCTAAAATACCAGGGTCGAGGGATTGTTAGATAATAAGGGGAAGAGTATGATACAGTATTATTCTCAAAGTAGACTTTGAATGGAGGAAGTAATTCGAACCTGAGTTCACAAGTCCAATGTTTGGAGTTGCTTGAGAGGTGGAGAAAATCGAAAAGAATGCACTGACTTAAGTCATTCCACGAATTCATCTCAACCTTCTTGTTAAAAAGACAGGAGAGAAACTTTTGGGATTGATTCTGCCTACTTTCCGGGATCAATCCGTGCCAGAGAGAAAATAAAGGGTAGGATACAATCACAGGCATTGGCTTACGCAATGTTATTGGGTGCGTTAAGTTGAGTAAATCGTTCCCGTAAAAGTTTGTTAGAATTAAGAGGCAATTCAAGTCACCCTGAGCAGGGATTAACCCGTTAAAGTTAATTGGCTTAGAGACTACGCCCCAGGTTGTGAAGATATCGTAAAATTTATTTAGTTCGGGGTGGGTGAAAGGGGTAAGAACTATTGTATTATGCCAATTTTCTTGATAGGATATGGGAAAAAATAAAATTGAAATGGGTAAGAAAAAGATCCTAATTTGACCAGAAATTTGCATTTTTTATTTAAAATTTTTAGCATTTTTTAAAAGAAAGAAATGAAGTGGATTCAACAAGCTTTGTATGCTCATTATTCAAAACGTGATCAATTTTATTTTTAACAAGTGGAACCGGATGCGATGAAATGTTTGTCATTTTTTGTCTAAGCCAAACAATCCGTTTCCATGTAGAATATAGATTTTTTGCGTGTTTAATTTAATACTAGTATAACCTTTACAGGCAAGTGGAACATTTATCATAGTCAAAAACAATTTAATAACTTTGTTCATTGGTTTTAAATTAAACTGTCAAAATCAATTAAAAAATGTCCAACGAGAAATTTGGATTTCTAAAAAACTGCGAATGAAATGTTGAAAGAAAATTTTATTGTTTAAATCTTACAAAATATTAATTGTAATATTTAAAATGGCATTTATGTTAATTTTTTCACACTTTATTTTGGCTTATCTGGCTATCTGTAGATAAAGTTTGAGAACCCACACATTTGTCATTTTTTTCTATCTATCCACATCCTCTTAGGCAAGGCATCAATTCACCTAATACTATATTAGCTTCATTCCTAAACGCTCCATTTCTCCAATAATAGATTGGGAAATTAGCAAATGAACTCACACTCAAAGCGATAAAGCAAGAAAAGAAAAACTCTGGATAAAATACTCCAGATTTAATCATAACGTAGCTTATAAAAGGGAATAGATTCCCAACCAATAAGAAGATAACTACTGGGAGGAACATCTTAAAACTTTGATCTCCTTCTTTTGACTCGCATTAAGATCTTTTCTATTGCTTGAAATGCTATTCAAGTGTTTATATGTCAATCCATGAAAAACTATTAAAAGTGGAAGCGGGGCAGTGAAATCAATTATGTCTAAAATTGCATTCATCTCTTCATAAAATAATTTGTAGAAAGACGACCCATAAACTAAATAATCTAGTTGGCCAATACTCGAAAAATTTTTGAATTTAAAATTTTTGTCGACATAATAACTGGTGAATTTTGGAAAGGAGAAGAGCAGAGTTAAGCAGAGTATTAATATTAAGACTAGTTTTGTCTTGAATGATGTAAACCAAACGCGGCTCTTTAGAGGATAAGCTATTGCCAAATATCTCTCAATTGTAATAGCCAGAATTAGAAGGACAGAGAACGACTTACAAAATAAATGGAGGAGGAAGGTGTAGAGAAAAATTGATAGGTTTAGCCATCCTCTGGATCCGCTCTCTGCAAAAAAAATGTCTTAAATTATTTTTGGTTTAATTATAACTAGAATTAAATTGACTTACGCAGCCAAATAGCCATTGACACTGGACTTATAACGCTTGTTAGGCTGTGGAGGAGCTCCGCAACCCCGAGTAATATCAGCATCATGTCGAATGGGCTTCGCTTCTTATGTCTTGAGAAGACAATGATGATTAACAAGTTTGTGAAGATGGCCAAACCACTTATTAAGGAGTTGAGGGCGACAAGAACTAAGCAAACTATATGGCCTAAACAAACTAATAGTCGTTGATCGACTCGCCCGTGAAGTAAGTGAAGGAAGTAGCACAAAATATGCAAGAGTTTCCTCCCTCTAAACTGACACATTCCTGAAATCCAGAAGGTAATTGAATAATGCGACAGAATATATTGGTTAAGGTCGTGTTTGTGCTATTTACAAAGTCGATTTTTGGTTTAGAATGTCTTTTTTTTATTGAAGTTGATTCTTTACTTGGTAAAACTAAACTGACCTTTCTTCCAACTAATGATATTTTATTTAAGGAATTTTCGGGAATGGAGCGTATATTTTTTTGCAAAAGTGGAGTTTAATACTTATTTTTTGTGAAGAAGTCTTTTTATCAAGTCATAAATTCTCAAGAATGGTTTTGTTTGATGGAATTGACTTGTTTTTGCTGGGCCGGCTTGCATGCTAGCAAATGACCTTGATCTCTTGTAGTCATCTAGATAACTATTAGATTTATGCAATACTCCTGAATAAGCCAAGGACTTCGCAGAAACGTCAATTTAACCGTAAATAATATGTAATTTGACATAAGATTGCGCAATTTTATAACAAATTGACGGAAAGAACATGCATTTTGCGAAAAACCAGTTTTTGGATACTGCGTTTCTTTCGTAATTATTTAAAGGTGAAACAAATAGAAAGATTGTTACTTGAAAGATATTTATTAGCACTTTTATTTTAATTAATTTTTATTGGCACGATTTATTCGGATCTATGACTCATTTGATTCAGCAGATGAGTCCATACGAGCGTTACTGGGGCGGAGAGGATAATGACGATAATTAGGAAGAAGAGGATTCCAACTTGAGTAATAAATCCGCTGGTTTGGAAATATTGAACCGAGTCCTCCTTGAACTAAAAGGAATGGAATAGGCTTTGGTGGAGGAAGCCATTTAGGAATGAATGGCTTAGACTTCTCAGAGCCTTCTCGTCTCATTAAAAAGCAATTTCTCCTTTCATTTAAGCATTTAGCTCTTTTTAATGCCATTTGTCTTCGCTTCATTTTCAATTTAGATCCCTGCTTGTTTACATT
>JAHZMU010001179.1:0-11705 GCA_027743725.1 Rambutsinella grinnellia | reverse complement strand
GTGAAAGGAGAGAGAGGAAGGAGTTGAGCTTATAGTGAGGGTAAAGGAATAACCTTGGCTGTCCGATGTTGCTTGTTCTGAACAGAAGTTTCTATACGAGAAGAGGAGCAATTACATATAGAGAAAGAGTGTAAGGATTCCATATAGGAATGGAGAGACATGCCTGTTGGCTTTCCCCTTTTTTAGACATTGTGTGCGATGTAAATACATGAGCCATTTCTAGACTAGTATTGATTGAGTAAAGGAGTCCAAGAAGCACTTTTCTCTTCTATTTGCTAGCCTCAACTATTATTCTTCTTTGTGATCTATTCGAAATATAGATACTTATAGTGTGAATTATATATAGATGGGATGAAATGAAGGCACACGAAAGGCACATGAAAGTATAATAAATAAGGTATTGATACCACGCTGTTCCAGAGGCTCAGCTGAACAAAGAGGTTGTAGGGAAATGGAGATAGGCTTGCTGGGTCGAAAAGTGATTGCTGGACGAGTCGACGACTCAACGACATTTTGGCAAGTTAACATTTTGAGTTCATCGAAAATTGAAAAACGGGAGCGGTTTTTAATCTGCTGGTCATTGTCGTTCATAGCTGGGCTTAGGGAGCTATATTGCGATTTTATATGGGGAAAATTCTCTTCCCGCTTGGAAACTGCGAAGGAAGCACTTTCTCTAGAAGCATTCCGCCCGGATTAATCTGACGCTCATTTAATTTTGCTGATGCATAGTAACTGAATGAGAGATAAACGGGTTGCTAGCTTTATTTTTAGGACCTTGACTGGGCCTAGAGTTGTCTTTAAAAAAGCAGATGCTGGACTGGAGTAGAGTGCTGCAAAGCCACCTTTGCCACTACTCACGCTCGCCCGCTCGTTTTTTCTTGTATGTTAAGCTCGAGTCACGCTCGTTTATGGCAAAAAACTCGTACCCGTACCCGCTCGATACCCGAAATGCAAATATCATAATCGTGACCCGAACCCGACCCGTACCCGAAAATTTATTAGATTGCATCTTAAAACATGCAAAAGTGAAGAAATAAGGCAAAATAATAAGCAAATTCGTAAATAAGTACGCCGTGAATGGCGTTTTAATATGCCTAGTTCAATATCAGGGAACCAACGCATTGGTTTCTTTTCATATCTCCTATTTTACATCATGAATTATGTACTTATCGTACTTTTCGGGACTCGAAGAATAAGTGAGACCGAACCCGTACCCGTTCTTCAGCTAGTGTACCCGATAATTACCCGCCCGTCATCGCAAAATTGTGCTCATACCCGCCCGAAATCTCGGGCGGGTATCGAGCGGGTACGAGTCCCGGACGATTTCGTGACTCGTTGCAGCACTCTAGACTGGAGTGGCATGTCATTACAAATAGGATGGAGTAAATGCTCTCATTCAATCGCCCAGTATTAAGGCAAATAGAGTTTCCATTTATTTAACCAGAATAAAATATCTGCGTAAGCACGAAAATTCAGATGATACAAGCAATTATGCAATAATAGTTCAAGGCTGCCAGTTTCATGTACCTTCAGCTTAAAAATGCAGATGAATCGACCGCTTATTGGTATTTTTGCAAATCTAAAGATATTAAAATTTGTCTGCAATATCAGCGCAATGACCCTACTACAAACACGCCATTGATGCTATCATCCCTAATATGTTATAATTATCTGATGACAACAAATTAGAATTGTTGTGAATTGTACACGAAACGTGTTTGACTCAAGGTGGTACTGAATTTTATCCTTTCGTTGCGATTTTATTCAATGGAATGCATATGCCATCTACCAGACCACATCCTCGATGTGAATTATTTGATAAAAATTTACAAATTCATGAACACATTAAATGAGGAGAAGACTTTCTAAAAATAGGTACACAGATGTGGAATTGGTTATTTTTTTAACATTTCATAAAGTTAAGTGCTTTTTTCGTACCTTCGAAAATAAAATTCCACGTGTGTGTGGTCCCACTTCCCTCATTTTTCTTATTTATGTCATTCAGCACTTATGCTATTGTCAAATCTGTCATGCATCTTTAAGACGATGTCAGCAGTCTGGGCAAACCCAGAAATTTCCCAAGAATGCATTATCACAGTATAAAACCTGTCACCAATAAACCATGACGGGTTTGGAAAATATTTGGATCAACACCAGAACCAAACAGCTCCATATAATTACGTCCATGCGTACACACCTGCTTGAAAGAAGGACAAGTATTTTCTAAGCTTATAACAATCTAAAAGAGAAACATCTTGCGTCAATCATGTAATTTCAGTCCTTCTACGATTTACTCAAATAAACAGGACAGCACAGCACATGCGTAATATTATATTTTGAATCGCTATCGAATTGGTTGAGAATTTTAGTAATAATATAGTAAAAAAAAGTAAGACTATTCGCAACAAAATCGCTTTAGAATTTCCAACAAAGTCTAAGTATCTTACCGTTTTCAAGCCCACGCTTCTCTCCAAAGTAGCTCTTAATACTCTTGCAAAACACTTGTCCTCCTACGGAATTTATTTTTGCCGTAAAGGATTAAGTTGTAGTAACAAGCAGAGAGAAATGACATATGAGGATTGAGTGTCAAATTGGAAATTTGTTAAGGTATTAAAGATTCAAGTGACAGAATTCCAAGAAGGGAAAAGTGCTCATGACAAGGTTATTGTAAAAAAATAGCAGAACTCTAAATATTACCTATAGACTTGGATGCATATCGATAAATAATGTTGAGTGTGGTAAAACAATATTTCAATCGGTGATCCGCTCCAAAAAAGCCAATCCATTAATCAAAGTTATAAAGCACTTCCGCCCTCACATATTCTGACAAGTTGTACAAAGTACAAGATTTAATAAGTAATTTCATCCATGCATCAAATATTGATCTCCCGTTCATATTGTAGAAATATTAGAATGCTGTTCCCTCACGTTACAAACTGTTCTATTCATCTTCGATCTTCATACAAGAATATTCAAACTACTAATTTCTCTAATGAATAGTTATTACTTTAATGCAAAAACATAAATAATGGGTTGGATGAGAAATGAAACACCAATTTTCCACCCATACAAAGGAGATACGTGAGTAAACACTTCCCACAATAAATCATTACGTCAAGCTGAACGCAACAAATAAGTAGGCTTAGACCGCATACGCAAACATTCCTCGGTAACTATTAAGCAGGAGATCTCTAACCAGTTTTCCTTTTCCTCTTTATTTACACGCAGCACTTTCTCCCCACTCGTGAGAGTAAGCAGATGCAGGGAAATTTAGTTTGTGCTTCGGTCCAAAATTACTTGTGTATAAATATGTACGTGAGTATATTTTACTATGGCTGACCACGTTCTCATCCCAAAGTTTTAGTCGATGATACCATAAACGAAATACTTCAAAGAACCCTTCCCAGTCTTTCTCCCAGGCAAAATTCCATTACGCTTTCCACCAACGAAATAAGGAAATTCATGAAATGGAAAGCATATTCTTCTCCGAAAGGGCTACTACTTAATATTACTGAGAGCTTCGGTGCTCTCTGCTGTTGAAAACTCTTTTCATAAAACTACGTCGTCAACAAATATTGCATTTCATTTCAAAAGTTATACAGAAAAAAAATCTGTTTTATTTAAACAGTTTGAGAGAAAGAGATGGAGGAATGAATACGTGTTCCCCAACTAATTTTCATTATGTAGAGTTGACGCGGTGACAACGATATGGGCTGATACGCGCTGACATTACCCATTTGGGAAGAAATATGAAGATGTTTGTGTCTAATATATAAAGTTGGTATTTATTTCTCAAATAACACAAGTTGGAAAGCCGAGACATGTCCTACTTTGGAGAATAAAAAATGCGACGCATTTTTCTCAAATGTTTAGTGTCGTCTGCCGATCTTTCATATTAACACGTAGTTTCACTTTAGGTCTACATCCATAAAGGGAGCAGTGGGAATATGAGTCGGGATTTTCTTCAAACTAATGTGGTTTTTGCATTAGACTTAGAAGCTTATGATTATTTTAGATTATTTCGGATGCAGAAAGTGAAACCGCCATTAAGTCAAGAGTGGAGTGACGGGATGAGTCAATCGTCTCTCGAAAGTAAAATCTGAGGGCTCAAATGGATACGGATTTAATGAAATGAGAAAGTTTGAGCATTGGCGAGAGTTTAAGAAACGAATCTGATGAATCCCATATAAAAGTGCTAAAAATTTGCTAATTTACCAAATTCACTCTTTCAAACTTTTCCGGGTAATTTTAAACTTTTCTGTAAAACTGAGGGTGAAATTAAGACAATGGCATTAGAAATGAAATGGGGTAAGAGTAAATGGTGCATTTTTCACTACGCTAAGTAATAGTAGAAGGTCTGCCAATCTACACGTCTAAATAAGTAAATGAGCTTATCATAAAAGGAGTGGGCGATGGCATCTGTGCTCATATTATTACCTAGACCATTGTGTGTTTGGAATGCAAAATAAAAGTTTGAGCATTAATATTATAGTCGTAGTGAAAGTGCATATTCGGTCCATACATATTTAGAAGACAAAAAGCCCACGACTCCCACTGCCCTTTCTCCTCTTGTTGACTTGCAGGAGAGTGTGAAAATTTTCCATTTCTACTATCACCGCAGGAGAATGAAAGAGAGAGAGGTAAGGGAGGTGATATCAATAAATATCAGAGTTTTGTTCTTATATAAGGCTTTACAAAGGTGTGGTCCCATTGAGAGCCATAAGAAGTGGGAAAGTGCAGAAATTGGATGTGTGCACTAGAATATTTTTAAGCTTTCTCTCCTGTCACAAGGTGCTCGTGGAAGAGCTTCGAGAGCCACTAAACGTATTGGTCCTTATGCAAAACATATCTTTGTTGTTACTTGCAAAATCCTATAGAGTAGAAAGAGCCTATGAGACTGTCAGCGAATGCTCGAGGCAGGAAGTTTACATTCACAAGTATGCTCAGCACTTCCAGGGAAGATTAAATGAATGGGATCGCACACGAGAATGGAAGAGCTTTTATTCTATGATGAAATGAAAGTCATTCACGTTTCCTCAGTTGGCTACAGAGGTGACCTATGTTGAATGAGCAAGTCCCAACAACCAACAAACCATTCGCATGTATGAAAACAGCAGAGTTCAACTAAATCTTTCTCCGGAGTACATTACACTAATGGTCATATAAAAATTATATCCATTGCAAAAAATGTAGGAGCTTTGGGGAAAATAAATATCAGTATTTACCCAAAAATATAAAAGGGTTTAGATTTATATTCATAGAAAATATGAATTAATCTAATATTTATATATGTAAAGAAGTAATGCTATTATCCACTCCCTTTTCTAACATTATTGTAAACGTGCTTTCTCTTTTTCAGTACAATATAAAGCACTTCAGCATGAAAAGTGCTGTGCGCGTAGATAACTAGCAAAAATGAATCCACATTAAATAAAATATACGTTAAAACACTCCCCACTGCATGGAGTGGAGTGTTTCTCATGATAACTCTGAGAACGAAGTGCTTTAAAAAAAATCTCTCCTTGGATTGTACAACAACGGCCTGTTGAGCTTCATTGAAATTCTGACTATGCCAAAGCGAAGTGAACTTTATGATCTATAATGGTCTTTTTTTTACAGTAGTGTTCGGATACTGAGTCCTAAAGTTATTCTGTGTGTTGTGTTCTCTGGATGATGTTTTTGCTCTCTCTCTCCCTCAATAAATTGCGAAATGGTATTCATGTTTTGTACTCCGTATTTTATTGGAGGGGCGTATGCTGTCACTGAGGGAAAGTGACTCAAGTGGATAGCCTAGAAATGAATACGAAATTTTTATAATTAAATAATTGTCGGCAACAAAGACTTTTGACTCAACTCTCCTCCCTCTTTGTACTCTGATGAGAATTTGATGGACCCGTATTAACATTTAAATCGCCGGATGATACAGATTCTCTGTGAAAGTTTAATTTTCAACATTGTCCAGATGAAATTATTCCTTCCGTAAAGTAGTGTAGCTTTATTTTAAAAATAAATGGATACTGTAAAAGGAATCCATTTACATTACAATATCTTTTATGTAAAAATCTAAAATCAACCCGTTTATCACTTCCCTTTTGGCTTTATCTAATATTATCCATCCATCAATCAATAGCAGATAATTATTATTATAAAAGCTAACATAATATGTGTGCTTTTATCAGAGACATAATCGGATATTCGTACACGATATGGTAGAGAGAAATTATTATATAAAATAAAGTGGTTCACACATCCCTGAAAACTCTTGTGGTTGTTATTAATATATTATCTTAACTAATAAGCACCGTATTGCTTGACAAGTGTTGATATCATCTACACCTTTACACTGTTTTTAAATATTACAGATGGTTTGTTTTTGTTATTGATTGGTTATCATATCCGCTCACAAAATAAGCGGTACAACAAAGGTACTAATAGCTTATAGATTAGACTATAATTACTTGCGTCAACTGAGCAATATTATTTTAATTTCGTTTAGAATAATCACGTTTTTTTAAAAATTAAATTCTCGAAAAGTCACCCCAATTGGGTGACTACAAAAGGTTGAAAATCAATCCAAGTTCCGAAAAGGTTAAGTGGTTTCATCGGAACTTCATATGAGAGTACAAAAGTCATACAAGCCGCCTGCGGCACCCGTCATCATTCCGATTTGATCTCACTCGGTTTCCTTATGAAATCCTGGAGACTCTCTCTCTCGGATAGCAAGTCCTATTAATCCGATAGACCACAGATAGCTAGAGGACTTCCAGTTTGACACCATTTCTATCGTGTCGTCTCATTCCGCTTCCTCTCAACTTCCTTTTTTATAATACATAATATTATATGTAGCACCAACCAGAAAAAATACAGAGGATGGCACTAAGCCAGAAAGGCTTGGATCTACACTATTCCTTATGATACTGTCCTACCAAATAGTTAATACTTTTTTCCCTTATTCCCAATAGGGGTGTCATACAACGGGACTCTACTCTCTCTGGATGGGAATTTCGTATTTTATTATTAACCAAACTGCTCTCGTAAAAGAGCTTCACCTTATCCTACTTTTCACTATTCTAATGGATTGGATTTCATTTTTTCGTAGTCAGTCTCTTGACCACTATAGTACAAAAAAATTATTTTATAATTGCGTTGTGTAAAGATAATGATGGAACATAACAATTACAAGAACAAAATGTTTAACAATTTAACCTTTTCTAAGTTTGGATATAAAGTATAATTATATAAATCTAGTCGTGTACATAATGGAGAGAGAAAGTGTCCTCTTAGGCGTAATAAATTGGAAGTTGGTTACAACATAAGTCACTTGATAAGAGCAGATGGTTCTGTGGTCGGGCGAAGGAACTGATGTATGATGACTCGATTAGAATAAATTGGTTATCATTGTATGCGTTGCGTAAGAGTAGTGGTGATGGCTGGTGGAAGCTGTACGACTGCCTTACTTGCCGTATCGGAATAACCAGAAAGTTTACTCACTGCTTTCATCACAACAGCATCTTTACTGTGAGGAAAAGGAAATGAGTAGAGCTTTAGCTTTCCAGGTCAAAGATATATTCAAGAGATGTAGATTAAACTTACTGGATATATAACCACTGCTGAATATTTTCTAAGGTGAATGGCAACTGAATGCCGAGAAAGAGGCAAACGTCTTGGACAAATTTAATACAGTTATTATAAACCATGTGGTAGTTTTCCGGTCTGGAAGGAGAAAATATATCGATTTCAAATTAATTCAATCCACTCCAGACAAGAGGAAAGGCATATTAAATTGACAATGCATGAAAAGTTATTCTTTCAATTATTTTAGCTTACGAATATTTCTCGTGAAGGGATTCGATCCACTCTTCAAACTCGGATTTTGTCGTTGTCCTTGATATGTAAACAACGGAAGCTTCCTTATCAAAACCTTTCTCCTTTGGATGGTGTGCATGCGATAAAAAAAGAGAGAAAAAGATGAGATGGCAGACTTCAGAAGCAGGGAAAGTCTTGCAACACTATCAAAACTACCTAAATATATAAAAGTCGATATTTCTCTTATGTACATATTTACAAATGTTTTCTCTCTCATATTTACATTCAATTCCTTCCTTTTTACTTCANCCTTTGGATGGTGTGCATGCGATAAAAAAAGAGAGAAAAAGATGAGATGGCAGACTTCAGAAGCAGAGGGAAAGTCTTGCAACACTATCAAAACTACCTAAATATATAAAAGTCGATATTTCTCTTATGTACATATTTACAAATGTTTTCTCTCTCTCTCTAATATTTACATTCAATTCCTTTTTACTTCATTGCAGGAAGAGGAAGTATGTATAGGTTGAAGAAATTTAGGTAGACTCATTGTGTAATATAACATATCAGATGTAACATCCTAGTAAAAAAAACTTACCACTTCATGGCCATCCCTTATCTGGATTCCAGACTTGTTGTAGTCATACAAAGTTCCGAATATGCAGATGACGGGATGATAAAATTTTACTGGAATATCTTTGCAAATTCCACATTTCCTCAGAACTTTCCCTAAGAAGAGATCATGAGTAGAGAGAACTCGTGAAGAGCACATACTTTAACTGAATATCAATACAAAGAATAAAAAGTATGTGGGGGAAAGCAAGTGAAAAAATCTGAAGGAGAAAGGCATCCACAAGATATGAAATGTTTCGAAAACCACTTTCGAAATAAGTGGAAAGCCACTTTAAAGTTATTGGAAAGTTGAACTATTTTTTTCCTTTTGGGTTAGGATAAGATTAATGGGAAGTAGTTTCCTATCTCTAGTGATAATCAAACAAGTATAGTAAAAATTATTATGCAAGTTATTTTAGTTACGGTGAAATGGAAACGAAAGGGGTTGGAGATGCGTGCAAAATTGAGCTTTTATAGAAGGAAAGGAACAAAATTAAGTATAATTCAATAATGGAAATTTTACCCAAAGTGTCAAGGGTCTTGCCTCCGGATCCACTCACACGTTTACTCATATCGTAGCAATAGACGAATACTAACGTCATCTTTTTACATTTTGAAAGAGACAGGTCCCCACAAGCCGAGAATGAACGAAATTTACCCCACCTATTCTGACCTATACTTTAAGGGCATCCATTTTAAGAAAATTTAGACTTCTTTCTCTCGAAATTTTTCTACGAATATGCATTTCAGTAAGAGACCTTTCTGCTTTGAAGTTGCTCATACTTAATCACTTTGACTTTACTCTGACATACCTTGCTTCACAATTTTGGCGAAATAAAAGGAGAAAGTGGAGAGAGAAAATTATTATTGTGCCTCATATCGCTTCAAACTAGATTTATACTGGAGGATGGTAATGACAGAATGGACTAGTAGATTTATTATATACTAGAGTTCCTCGAGAGCCCTTATATTTCTCTAATACTTTTCTCCTCATTGCATTTTCCTTCCAGCGAATTTATTATTATCTATCAAGTCATCTCTCATCGTCCTTTTCCCTTCTCTATCAGAGCAACTCTTAGAAAAAAATCCTTTCACTTCCATCCACCTCTAACAAACTTCTCTCAAGTAACCGCCAACAATTTTGTCATTTACTTTCCTATTATATCAGAGAGTGAAAAGCTCAAAACTCAAATTACGCCGGTACACTGAACATCACAATTTCAGTCAGAAAAAAGGTGATACTTTGTTGGAAATTTTGTCAAGAGTTTCAGCTTTCAGACGCACTCCTCCTAGTATAGAGATGAAGAAATGTTACTCTGATTTCCAGTTTATATGTGATTTCAAATGCAATTTATATCGATATCGATCGATGTAAAAAATTCCTAGAAATTCAATCTTTTAAAGCGGATAGTCCATGACTCAATGACCAAATGGCTCTCTCTTTCTATCCCTAAATATTTTCATATTTCACTTATGATTTAAGATGCACTAAATTTCACAAACCTACTATTTCCGTTAATATTTTATCCGTAAGAAAAAATATAATTTAATTTTCTATTGTCTTCTTAAATGACTTATAATATAAACTTCTCTTCTAAATTGCACTTTGAAAAATAACGGTTTGTCTTAAAAATGTGTTTCATCCTAACAGGCTTCACGCAAAAAAGAAATCGGTAGAGCTCCCAGCACCAACACATCACGGTCACCACGTCTGACTGCACTGCACCATAAGACCAATGCCAGTGAGTGCGGTACTTGATCGCGTGAAGCAAGGTAGAGAGTATAAAATAGGTGACAGTCGCGAGAGGAGTATATAGCGAAAGCAATATTAGAGTTGTCACCAGCTTTAAAAGTATAGCAAAACTTTCTACTTTTGCTCCTCTTCTTTTCTACAGCCAACTATAGTGTATATAGCGAGATTCCAGCGAAATAATAGGTTGCTTTAAGATGGCAAACTTTCCTCTCGTAACTGACAAAGCTTAGAATTCCTCAGAAGTTTTGTCGGTGTAGTAAAACCTATTCCAAATGACTAAATCCCTACCACATCCACAGGAAAAGCTTTTCCAACTCGAAAATGAAATTATAAGAGGGAAAATAATGACAAATGATCCGAATGAATAGAATGAAATAGTTGGAAAATGATGTTGTTAGCTGTCAAAAGCGAATTTGAGTTTGATTTTTCCAATCTTTTGAGAGATGAGTGGAGAAAAACAGAAAGTTCCGTAAAATGTTCAACTTTCCAGTTATAAATGCTCGGCTTCCTCTAACCAATTTCAATTTTCTGTTTATCAAGTCAAACGTGAAAGAAAGTTTGGGTTTTGGGTAAAGCAATTTTTTAAAAATGTAACATGATAGGGCTCTTAATAGCTCTTCGGTTTGATTCGATTTTCTTTCCAAGAGAAGAATGTGGCGAAGGACGAGAGTACCCAAAATGGCCGATTATTCCGATAAGAGTAGCAAATATTTACTCCATCTTTCCCTCTCTCTGACCCTAACCACACTTTACACAATTTGGTTAGAGCAACAAGCTATTATTGAGAACCATTTACTGTATCGCACCAAGTCAATGTGTCACTAGTACAGACATATTATGCAAAAGGGTTTGTGAGAGAGGCGAAAAGGAAATACAAAATGTCACTTACGATAAGGAACAATGTAATATATCAGATTTGACTTTTTTTATGTGATGCTCATTTCCTTCTCGGTTCTTTGAACACCAAATTGAAAATATGTTGTGAAGGAAGGAATGTATATACAATTAAAGAGCTCGTGTGAGGGAATTGCTTTCTTTCGAATGCACGCTTAAGCACCAATTTGATTCACTGCCACAATCGAGAATTCAAAATCATGGGCAGCCAGACGAGCAATGCAATATAATGGGATATTTATAAAAAAAGAAAAAAACTATACTATGTCTACTGACAAGGACACGGACTCACTGTCTCATATTAATCAGAGAAAAGGGAACAAAGAGGAAAGCTTGGTGGAAGTAGATGAATGAATAAATGCAAGTGCACAATAGAGAGAATGCGACAATCGATGTTTTATTTTTCTCTCGAAGAGGAAAGCTTACTCTCCCGCTACTTAATAGCAACTGCTTGAAATCAAAGTCAACAGGGATCAAAGCATAATCCGTTTGAGTCGGACCAACCGAAACCTTCAAGAGTGGAATTGGTAGAGAGTAATTTTTTCTAACTTGGTTCGAGACAAGCATAAATGTTAAAAGGAGCAGCTGAGAGTTGACACAATGAGACCCACTTTAGTCGTTCGTTCACTTACAGAGCGAT